>WEIV01004317.1:380149-403116 GCA_013390005.1 Calyptomena viridis
TATGATAGACATGCATCACACACTACAAGCACCTTTTTCACTCCAGTGACTGTTAAGGAGAACCATGTCAATTAACTCAGATAGGAACATCTATGTTATAGATTATGTGTAGACATCTACATGCAGTTAATATACCCTTTCTTACTCTTGTGACATAACATCACATATGATCCTAAGTCTTTCTGGTTTGCCTACTTAATTGTTGTTTGCTTGTTTGTTTATAATACATGGAATATTTGTGTGTATCAACTTTGTACATACCCTGACTTTTTCATATAGGCATACCAAATTTCTGACCACACAAGGGCTGAACCATTCATTCATTTTGGTACATACAAACATACAAGTACTTGCTTATGCCCAAGTAAAATCATATTATGAGGGTTGATCTCATAATATCAACAAAAAATAGTGATTGTTCTGTGCTAAATGACCTCAGTCATGACCTGCAGATTATCTGTGGATGATCTATCCTCTGTGACTCCCTGACTGTTTCTCAGTCTGTTCTGCTTCACAGTTATGACTGGCTGTGATGAACTGAGCCAAATGACTCAATTCCTTAGTATCTCTGATTAAATTATTATGCTTTCAAAACCGNAGGAATTAAGGCTCAACTCAGATTAACACTGATCTACAGAGTCCTCAGATTTATCCCAAACAATGCATGAATTTTCAAAACAGTGACCATTGCACTGTTCTGTGTTTTGTTTTTTTTTTTTTTTCCTNTTATTTAGAATTTTCCTTTTTAATGTTTCTGTCTCTGTTGTCTTCAGGGTGGATTTTTTAATGCTCTTCTTTCACTGGAAAAATCACCAGAGAGGGTTTTTTTTAATTATTGGAAAACATATTTCTCAATTTTTAAATCCTTTTAAACTTTATATTAGAAAAAGGTGTGTTACAAGAACACTATTCATTCTGTTCAGCTCCTTTCCCCTTGCATTCTCCATGTTTTCAGTGGGAGAAACTGGAGGGAAAGAGGAAAAGACAATGAGTGAAATCAGATGAATTATTGAAAGAAGAGGGTCATATTCTTTGTTCTAACATCCTCTGAAAACTTAAACGTTTGACCAAATTAATTTTTTCACAATTTTTTGTGTCTTTTTTAATATCTATAAACACAACGTGTCCTCAGGAAAGTTACGATAAATTATAATTAGTAACTCAGAGTCTTTTAAGATAGACTTGTATTTCCTTATAGTGCTGAAGGCAAAAAACATCAGATCTTTGCTGCTTTAAAAATTGGCTTATTTCTTGAGCATTTTTTGGCCAACCAACACAGATATCTCATCCAGCTCCTGTGTTTTCTTTCTATTTTCAGGCAACCCAAATTTGCATTCACACTATAAAAGTTTTTGACCATCAATACTGTCTCTAGAAGAGGTGAGTTTCAACTACTACACCCAACCAGCCAGAGGTTGTTTCAGAGGGAAGAAAGGCAAAAACTTTTATANTCAGAGGGAAGGAAGGCAAAAAGTTTCTGCAAATATTTATACTCCACCAGACTTCTTAAGCCCTTCATGCACGAACTTTTAGCTAGATTTATATGGAAAGCACCCTTCCCTCCTGTTTCTCCTTCCAAACACTAGCTTACTCCTATAGCATTGCTTCTGAAATCACCAAGAATACAGAGACAAAAAGAGCCCATGCAGGCTTCTGGTAAGTTTCTGAAAGTTCCAGCCAGCTCCTGACTTCCCCGGTGACCCCCAACAGATATACAAGCGAGCATAATGAGCGTGAATGATGAGCTGCTCTTTGTCAGGAGTCACCTTATGGGTCTGTCCGCAGAGAGATAGCTTAGCAGCAGATAACCTTTGCATTGTCCAGTCTGCTCTGAATAGCCAGATGAGAAGAAAATAGCTCTCAGGAGATGTAAAGCTAGTCAAACCGAAAGGAAAGAAATTAGAGCTCTGGAAAATCTCTGCAAGCATATTGGAGAGTTTGGGATATTTGTGCAGTGAGGAATGGCATATAGTGTTGGTGAATTATTTGTCTACATGATTTGATTTTTGAGACTGACTTTCATGTGGCTTTAGCACGATTATAAAATGGTCCTCTTCATTTTATTCTCCTCTACTATGATGTGAAGCAACAGGGCACAAACCAAAGAATTCAACTAACCCAGCAGTGTCAGCTTAAGTGCTGAAACCCAAGTTTCTAGCAAGCTAGAACACTTTTATGTTAGTACACAAGTTGTGACACATACACACCATTTCAGAATTAAGACTGAGACATAGTCTAAGCATAGTGAAAACAATAAAAATGGGAGAATAAAGAGTCAAGGTTTTTTTCCAGCATTCACTGAATAAAAGTGAAACATCCACTTTGATACATGTGTTTAAATATTTCTCATAGAGATGAAAACAAGCTATTGTTTTCTCTTAATTTTTGCCATGAAGTGTCAAAGTAATGTTAATGTGCTGTTATTTGGCATAAAGAGTATTGCTGAGAAACAAAAGTCTCAAGCCCTTCATTTTAAAGGTGTTAAAAGGTATGAATTAATGGCTTTTTCAAAGGTAAGTATTTAAGTGCCTACCCATTTAAGTGCTTACCCATTTTTAATCCCATTAAAGAGAGCTCTGCATCTGACATTTCTTACAGGTGGTTTTAAGGACTGACCATCTGTTTTAAAGAACAGTTTTTGGACAGTCATTTTGAAATCGCTTGTATTCCTCTTGTTTTATAAAAATATCTGTAATTCTATGAGGTAGCAGATATTAATGTACCACACAAGGAATCAAACACCATTGTTTCTATTAAAGAGTTTGAGGTGTGTACAGTCTGAGTAGTTTATGAATAACCTATGTGCTCAAACTGACTTACATGGAGCCTTTTCAGAAATATTACAGGGATATTTTACAGACAGAGAAAAAGACTTCCTTTTATTGTTTTCTAGGAGCTTTTCTCCGACCTCTACTAGACAATAATTAGAGTTTCCAAAATCAGGTTTGTGTTTTTTTTGTTTTGTTGGTTGGTTTGGGTTTTGGTTTTGTTTGGGGTTTGGTTTTTTTTTTGCTTTGGTTTGGTTTTTGAGGGGGTTTTGGGTTTGTTTTGGTTTATTTGTTTATTTGTTTGCTTTCTTAACATAAAGTGTTCTTTCTCCTCCCTAAGGTTACCATCTGTATTTTGCAAAAATAAAGCATGTAAATGCCTACTTCAGAAACTGGAACAGGGAATTAAAATGATATTCAAAAGGAGCTGAATTCATCTAAAACTAAAGTACATTGTCAACCACCTCCACTTGCTCCAGGCACTGATGCCATGATTAGCTATGCAAGAAGCTACCTGCTGGTTTAGAATTATATGAAGTCACCTCAGGGTATCTACAAGCTTCTCACGCACAAGATACTGACAGTTTCTTTACTTGGCTTGAAACACAGTAGTTGCTACATCCAAGTACTATATCATAGATTGTTATTTCACAAGCTGTCATTAAAGGAGCTTACCTTATTCTCACCAAACAATTAGTCTGCAAACAGTAATGGTTTGTTCCAAATACTCTCAAAGACTACAAGACCTCTAGCATTTTTCAGGTAACAACTTCTCATCTGAAGTATGAACGTGCACTGTTTTTTTAATAATAGAAAATTAGGGGGAGAAAGAATATTATAATCTACCTTTACAAAGCAACTTAGACTGGGGAGTGGTGGCAAGAAAGAGGAAACTTATCATGGCACAAAGATGCTTGGTAACAAAGGTAGCCATAAACCTGAATAATAACATGTGTGTACAGGAGTTTGAAGCTGAAAAGGTTTTTTACCTGAACTGCCCAACTTTCTTTGGAAAACCAACATTTTATTTTATTTGCTCATTGTCAGTTACTGTATACATGAAAAGTAAATCCATACAGTGCTGTGGATTAGATGTAAGAACACATATAGTTAAGCTGTCTCAACATAAGCAGCATAAATATTGTTTTTTCTGTTTAAAGTCAGGGAGAATACTCCAGTCAGAAGGGGCGTGACCTGTACTTGCTGGGGGTTTTTGCACACTTTGCCTGATGATTCTTGGTTATCACCAACTCACACCACACAAGGAAAAGATGAGCAGTTCCACTTAGATCAGATATTTTGTACCCATCCTTACGCAAATGCATCAATAAAACTCAATATAGACAATCAGTTCTTCGTCCTTCATGTTAAGACTTCTCCCAGACTGAAGTCAAGAAAATTCTACTGCATTTTGCAGCTCATCTCTGATATGAAAAAATGTTTCCTTAAAAAGGTGTTTCTGTAATTGCACACTTATTATTCAAGATTTAGTCTGGATCAACTGACTCATTTTCACTTGTTGTCTAACCAGATCTTCATTGCTATAAAAAAAATCATCTAACAATCAGTCTTCACTGTGATCTTCCCCAGTGTCTGTGCTTACTACTCATTCCCCTGAACTGCATCCATACAACTTTACTCATTCTGGTCCTTTTACATTTGTCGGATGGCATTCATGATATTTACATATGTTTGCATGTCAGGAATCCCTGCTTGGCACAGTGGAGCACGAAGGTGCCTGCTAATAATTCTAGCAGGGAAGATGGGAATAGATGCTGTCAGCGCCAGTCAGAAGTAATCTGCACCTTTGAAAATGAAACCATTTATATTTAGATACATAAATATAGACTGAAGAATCTAAATTTAATTCTTAGATTGAAAGTGTTGACCTCAATGAACAAACCCTTCTGGTGAAAGCTGCAGAGGAATGGTATTACTAAACTGTTGAAGAGGATGATATGAACTCTTCACTGCGTTCATCTCCTGGTATAACTCTGCAGCCCCTAAGCAAACACTTCCTTGAAAATTATCTTGATCTTAGCTAGCACATAGGATTCACATTTTAATGTAACTGGCATTAAAACAAAGTACAGCTGCTGAGCAATAAAAAAGGCTATTTTTATAACTGAGGAACAGTAAGGCATACTATCATCATGACCATATATCTGTGCTTTGGGAAATTCCTGCAAAGGACTGTGCAAAGAACTCAGAACAAATGAGATGTCACATACAGAAACTCAGGCACACAGACACATGTATATATGTACTCTTTGTCTCAAAGAGCTTATGCTATAATCATAGACAAGACATAACATCAGAAAACCACAAAAATAGGAAGTAGAGGGAAAGAGGAAGAATGGAAAATAGTCATCTAATGCTAATTCAGTGCTTCAGCTGAGATTTCACACTATATGTTATTCAAAAACATACTCATTAGGGACTTCAAAGCACACGGAAGTCAGCATAAAGGCTCCTATTTGTCTACCATAAACGTTTAAGCAGGCGTTTGAAAACACATGGCTACCTGCTTTGTGTCGCATGGTGTTAACCGATGCAGAATGTCACTCACCAAAACAAATGATCCACATGAATACCTTTTCTGTTTCTTCCATATTTTGCTGTCATGAGTTGCTTCACAAAAATAAACAGACCAAGGCAGGTTGGATTAATATAATTTTTTATTACAGTGCTTGCAACCATTAATTATCTGCCTGGCTAGTGATGAGATGTGGTTCTTATCTAATAGGTAAGGATATCAAGTTCATTAAAGTTCATCAAGTATAAAACTAAAAAAATTGGATGCTGCAACTTTTCTAGAAGTCTCGTAAGAGAAAAATTCTCAAGCATACACATTCATATGACTATTTCTTTTCCTGTTGTGGTATAAAAATAAAGCTATATTAAAAAAGAAGAGTTAATGAAAATTAGTTGGAAGAGTATCTCAAATTGCTCCTATCTTAAAATGATTTGTTCTTCCCCAAAAAAAATATTTAGTAGCTTCCTTAGTGGGTGTTTTCTGTTATGATTTAGAATTATATCTTATAAATCCCTTGAAGAATTATCCTAAAAATACAGGATGAAATTCAGGCCTCTTGAAGTCAATGCCAAAACTCCCATTGACTGCAGCAGAGCCAGGATTCCACCCACAAAAAGATACAAAACAAGAAATTACAAAATGTCCTTTTTTGTAAGTGCTTACTGTAATTTTTCAATGTCCAGTTCTTCAGTGTTTTTAGTCTTCATTTTTACCTTGTATTTGAATGAGGTTTTAAATCGTAACTCAGCTTACAAATCATCTTTGAGCATGTTTTTCATGCATTTATGCTGATATTTATAAAAATATTCACTGCACATGATGTGACTCTTGGGGATGGTCCTATGCAGGGCTAAGGGTTGGACTCTATGGTTCTTGTGGGTCTCTTCCAGTTCAGCATATTCTGTGATTCTGTGATTCTATAGTATCTAGAGAGAAATACAGTACATGCAGTTATTTCTTGCTTCAGTGTATCCAAACATTTTACTGCTTCAATTTGCATGTATATTAAAGAGCTTGATTAAGGCAACTGAAAATATCTACTTGTAAATGACTTCAGGGATAAAAGTTTGCCTTAGAGAAAAAGCACAATTTCTGTAACACAAAGTAAGAGTCTTTCTTAAACGCACTACATCTTAAATTTTAAGTGTTTGGCATCCAGAAGAATTTAATGTTAGTATCCAGGAAATAATAAAGTTGTTATAATTTATACACAGAAATCTTGCTTATGAAGCTCACAGGGCTGCTACATATGCAGTGTATCCAAATAAAGGCTAAGCAATGAAATGAGACCATAAGCTGCATGAAAGTATGCAGATTCTACTTTTCCTTTCAAACCTTGCTCAGAGGACCAGGCACTACACTCCCAATGAAACCTCCATAAGAGCACCAAAATCCTGCCATCCTTCTAACCACTTTTCCCAAATACTTATTTTACTGGATTTTGCTCTCAAAATGTAAAAACCACAGGATGAATATAGGGAGTCACTTGCACTGAGATAGTCACCCAGCAAACACAAAACCACACCAGGAAGAAGAAGGAATCTCACACAAACAGATGCCTTGGGCACAGCAGGATCGGCATCTTCGTCTCCAGCAGTGTCCAACACAAAGCAGTCCAGGCAGCCTGAGACAGTTGGTGCCTCCCTCCAGAGACACTGGGATTTGAGGGTCTGACCTCCGTTAATGAGAAATAAATAACCAATGTTGCCGTACAACTCAGTCATCCTGTCTGCAAAAATTTTAATGAGATTAAGGATCACAGTGAAAATGTATAATTAACTCACTGTGTTCATTCTAGCACTTTGCATTTGCTTGCTAGATGAAAATGATAAAAGGATGATATAGGCTCTCAAGCAATAACCTAACTACCTCTGGCTCCAGGGTATTAGACGACTTATTCTCACAAAAGGAGATATTAATAGTATTCATTAAACACTGACTGACTTTCTTTCTACAAACTTATAATAACTCAGAAAGGCAAGAAATGTCCATTTTCCAGGGCCCTGGGCAATGCTGATTCAGCACTCTCAGAACATGTGTTGGTGAGAATGACTTTTTCAGGCAGGAAAAAGGAACCTGTTACCCTGAAGAGCTCTGATGTGATTCTGGGACTCTGGAAAAGCATGACAGATAAGTGAAGCAGTTTGCCAGCATCTTCAATGCAACATTCATCAGAACAAAAAACACTTGATGTTACCTGGGAGTGCATCACCTGCCACTGGACTAAATTTTGAAAGAAACAAAGGCAGGGGAAATGCTTTCAGTTGTAGGTGACATCATGTTCTAAGTTTACATAGGACCTGAATTCTAGATCCGACCAATCTTCACTCCTCCAGATGCATTCAAGAAGGTGGTGACTTTCTAGAGAGCTGTAAAAGCTCTCTACCCTTTGTGGCTGTCTTACCTACCATGTTTCCTACTGCCTTTTTCTGGTCAATTATGAGAATCATCATTGCTCTGTGTCCTCAAGGTGAGAACGAGACAACAGCACATTCCTCACAGAAGCCTCACAGGACTAGGAACAACTTGCTTCCATGACCTCTCTGAGCCAAGTCTCTTGATTTTTTCTAAGGTGGAGCAGATTCCTTGTTAATTGTAGCATTTCCTCTATGTAGACCTGTAATCACAACTTCCTTGTTTCACACTGACAGTGTTGTTTCTGATCTATAAACTCCTAAAAGGCTTGACATGTGTTTACTTTGAGAATTACCTCTTTCCCTGCTCTGTGCTGCTGCAGCTGAGAAAAGGCAGCTGAAGCAATGCACCCAGAAAACAAGAAGCTCTTGATGTATCATGGAGATGAAACAAGTTTGGTTGGATATCTAAAGGATAAAGGTTATTACTTTGCTGTTAATGCGAACAGGTCTGCACTTTTAAGGATCTTTATGGGGTACCTGCACCTCATTACAATGAAATGATACATTTATGATACCACTGTTGGACTCATTAACTCCAGTGCAATGCAGAATGAGTAACACAGAAAACAAGCACAAAAAATGGTATGGACCCCACGTGCTGTTAACTCCTCAGGAGGACATTACAGAGCCTTCCAGTAGGATTCACACAACTCTTGGTCCCTGCTGCTGCTCTCTCCCAGGAGCAAAGTACCATTCCCTTTTTATGCAGCCTGGCATTTCCAACTCTATGCCTACAGAAACCTGCAGCAAGTTTCTTGCTGATTCACGAATATTTTTGAAGGTCCTTCATACCTGTAGCAGTTGGACAATTCTGGCTCAGTTGTGCCTGGAAGAAAGCATCGCCAAGACTGCCTCAGTCCCTTCTTTCCTCCTTGGGGGGCTTCTCCTTTCTTCTCTGGATATCTGGTCACATGAAACCATGGCAGTCAGCACGAAAGCAGCTATAGGTACATGTATGATAGCTTTAGCCTCTCTCTCTGTAGAAGACAATTTAACTCCTCTCTGCTAGGAGTAGTCTAGACCCTTTTCCCAAGACTATTCGAAACAGGTGTTGTAGAGCTTGCCCTGGAACTTCCAGTAATGTGAGGAGAATCTCACAGGTATTTCAAGCATCCCTACACTCACTAGTCTGTAGGCATGTAAGATCCTACAGACCCTGTCGTGGTGATATAGTACCTTCTCCTTTTTGAAATTGTCTAAAGGATTAATTGGTAAGAATGTGCTTTCATGTTAGAGCTCTGATTGCTCCTTCTCAGCACATATAATGAGACTGTCAAGAGACACAGGTCGTAGTAAAGGATTGTTTCAGGTAAAGCTATGAGGACTGCATGGTATCTAGTGGTAGGAATGCTGCACAGAGACATAAAACCAGTACACAGATAGGTTAATTTTAGTTTAATGAGGTTCACCACTCCTCCAGAACAGGTTGAGGGCACTTAAAGCTAGGTTTCTGCTCAAGACTGTACTCCCCACCCTGATGTCCACCTTTGAAAGCACAAACCAGAAACCAATTTGGGTTTGAGTGACTTTTCAAAGTTTACAGCAGCCATAGTGCCAGCATCAGGGACACAGAGAAGGCTCTTGTGGACAGGGATGGGATCTGTCAGCACCTATCTGAACTGCCTGCCAGGGACCCTGCACATTACACATAAAACGAGGAAAAGACACAGAGGATCTCTCAGGGGCTAAAGCTCAGGTAAACATACAAGAGCTGCTCGTTAGTGCAGGCAAAGCTAGCAATGTAGCTGTGACAACAGAGAACTTTGGGCAAGGTGCAAAGGCTGATCAAAAGCTGACAAAATACTTGAGCAGTTAGCTCATGCACGTGTTATGTGCAATAAGGGCATGCTTGCTGTCAGTACCTGGGGAAGGAGGCACAGATTGAAGCTGACAGACGGACAGCTGCACAAACTGAAGTTATTGCATGAGGCTATGCAGGATAACAAGCTCCCCATCAGAGATGCATGCTGGAGATGGAGTAGTTCAGTTACCAGAAGATGTTACTTTTACCTTATTCACTGTACACACGGAAGTCCTCCATAGTCAGCAGAAGAGTATCTAATAGATAGGAATATCGTACAAGTGCTTGCATATTAAACCTATTTGTGTCCTTCTCCTGGGGACTTTGTTCCACCAGACATTTCCTCTTGGCTTTCTGGAAGGTCAGAAAAGGTAAGCACACTTTTCAGTCCTCATTTTTCAATGCCAGTATTACCCACGGGGATCAGAAACCCCCTCTACATCATCTTACAGTCCTGTTTCATCCAGAGGAATGCTCCTGCCTCTAAGGAAAGCTCAGCTGCTTAGACCATGACCAGACTGATTGTGTTTCACAACACAGAGTTCAAGTTGGAGAGAAAATAAAGAAAAGTACTTGTGCTCCCGTCCTACCCACTGCCTCTGACAGAGGTTGTGTTTTAAAAGTCGAGTAAAAATACCAACTTTTCCAAGCAGTGTTAAGTGCAATTGGGCCCTAAAGCTGTGTTCTGGCATCCACAGGGCATAATTGGCTTTAAGATCAGAGATGGGGAGGACTCATGGCCCCTGTTAAGAGAGAGGCATGAAGACTCTTAAGGGGCTATCTGTAAATCAGGACAGTGGCCTCAGGCCTACCCTTTGGAATAAAAAGCTCCACTTTTATAGAAACAAAGCCCAGATCCTCAAAGACATTCAGATGCTAAATTCCTATTGACCTCTCTTTAAGGTTTCAGGCTTCAAATTTCAGCATTTTGGAACCAAGTACATAAACATGTTTATCAAGTCTCTCTAAATCCAACATTAACCTTCCATTTGTTTTCAGCTAATAATTTATATCAGACAGTGATGACAGAATTCAAGGCAGAGTATTTGACAGGTAATAATAACATCTCATCCACTTTGTGTTTCTGGGTGAAAATCCAACAGGAACAACTAGCAACAAATTCTTTCACTGTATTGTAGTCTTTGGTCATACTCCTATGACTGCTGAAACAAATTGCACGTACAAACACTGAAGGCATATGAGACACAAGTACATTTAAATTGGAACTGACAGGATGCCCTGTGTATTACACTTTCGCAACATGGAAATGTTTAAATGTCAAAAAAGCTTAAAATATAATTTATTTTGATAACTTGTAAAAATTAACAATAAATCACAGAATCATGGAATGTGCATTATTAAAAAAAATAGTGGTATTTTTGAACAATAAGTTGTGTATATTTAATATTGTAAATAGTCTATAATTAATTTTAAAGGGATTTCAAAATCTGTGAAGATATTTAATTCCAAAAGTTTGTAGAGATAGAATGGTGAAAAGTGCCTTAGAACTTAAAATGTCTTGTTATGCTGATCTTGTCAGTTCATATACACTGATCATGTGGATGGGTATAATGTTACATGTAATGGAGAATGAGAAATTTGCTGAAATCCATGCTTGAGGGGGAAGGGAATACCAATTTTCAAGAAGCTAAATATTGAATATGAATGTGTGAAATAATATTTTAAAATGAAGAAATGCTATTAAATTAAAAAAAAAAATCTTGGTTCCCGACTGAACCAAAATTATAGTCTTTAAATTGAAGCTCACCAAAAACTTTTTGCTTGCCCACTGACCGACAAGTTGTCCAAAAATATTTTTGGCATTAAGTAGCTTAAATTAAAACCAGTGCTCTATTTCATCACGATTTTTTTGATACCCAATGCCAGACACTATAAGGTTTGAATGACAGAGCCACATCGCAGTTTTTAATTCCAAGTGTAACCTGTAGAGAGGCGTGAGCATTCCAACTGTGTCTAGAGTATCTGGATTGCCAGACTTCAAATCCCCTGTAAACAGCCTGTTGCAAACCTAAAAATAGCTGGACAAGTGCAGGACCTGATGCAGCAGCTTTTAGAAGGAAGATTCTCCAGCAGAGGGACAAACAGAAGACATTAATTGTTCAGTGTGTGATTATAGCTGATTTTCATTTTAGATTTTTCTTCATTTCTGTCTTCATTTCTTCATTTATCATGCTATAAATAATACTCTGAGTCAGGACATCATTTAGAGGATGCTGGAACATATTTTTTTCAGCCTTTTCCAGATGCAAGGTGAAATTTAATTTTAATTTGTTTTTATTTCCACTTAAATATTAGCAAAACTGCCATTATAGAGAAGGCTTACACATGTATTCCTTGCTCTTTGACAGCCAGACTCCAGTTATTTCAGGAATAGAAGGATTTAGTCTTCTTTTCTTCACTCTTGTGAACTAGTCTTTTTGGCTTCTAAGAATACCTCAGTGTCAGAGTCTCCAGAAATTGTTCCCTGAATTTTCAAGAATTTTCTTAGCATATATGGAACTCATTTAGGCTATTGATGTGTCTTGGGTTGGTTGCAGAAAAAAGGAGATTGCCACAGGCCATCTTAAATATTCTCTTGCAACAGCTGGCCTACATGTATGGTATACATGGCTTCCATCAGACGTGGAAGTAAAATGAGAATTCTTTAGTCATGATCTGGCATGCAAGAGAAATGTTGAGAGCACTGCTAGTAGTATCCACACAGTATCCACAAAGGGTGTACACCTTTAAACAACCATCTGTGAAAAGTTGAAGGGCCCCTTAAGAAAGGTTTTTGAGTAGTGCTACACTTCCCTTGTAAAGGTCTCAGTATTAGCATGTCTTTCCCCTCAGTACTGCTACACAATGTAATAATTAGCACAAAGTGACAAAAAGTGGGATAGCAGAATACTCACTCATTGGCCCAGAAGGCAAGTGCAAACAATTGCAGTTCTGTCAAACTTACATGCATGTATGGTTTATCAAATGAGTGCATTTGAAAGATGATTTTATGTGTAAAGCTCATGATGTTCTTTTCTGATGAGTACTTTTCTGGAATGACAATGTAAACATGTTATAAAAAATGTTTTGAAGTCTTACAACGAAAAAGGCCTGGCACTTGTTATGTATTGCAAATATACATGTATGCTTAAATAGGCATATTTCAGCATCTTATAGCACCTTACATATGCAATTCATCCTTTCCAAAGAATTTCATTGCACAGATGTTTTGAGCATAGCTCTGTTTATATTCATCCTGCAGCAAAGTACTTTCAGAAACTACTTCCATGACTTCAGTACCTGTTTTGAAAGAACTCTTTTCTGGTGCATTTATGTCTTACATACATACTTAAATCTGGTATAATGGCTGCAGGCAGTCACCATAAGGGTGTAGATACCAGAGACATTATGCATAATATAGATGGGACTCCATCAGTCATTTCACCCCACACAGAGCCAGAGAAGCTTTACTGTTACTGTATGATACAGATGAAGGATCATCTGCCAGTATATCACTGAATTGGAGAATGATAGAATGGTTTGGGTTGGAAGGGAACTTAAAGATTATGTAGTTACAACCTCCCCACCACGGACAAGGGATGCTACCTACTAGAGCAGGTTGCTATGGGCCCCATCCAACTTGGCCTTGAACACTTCCAGGGATGGAAGTAATTTTTATGTCATAGAAATTTTAGTATGTTCAGGTGTGAATAACAAGTGTAAAAGTTCACACTGAATTTTCAAACATGCAAATCTCAAACCAAAGCACAAGTAGTATTCTTTTATTTCTTGCAGGGGAAAGTAAACCAGTAGTTCTTCTTTGCACTGAAGAAAGTAAAGGTGTTACAAACAGCATAACCTACATTTTCATAGTAGGCTCATTCCTACATGATAATCCATTTTTTAGCATTTATATATGTGAATATTTTTTTATTTTAAGTTTATGCAACTGTAAAGACAATAAACAAATTTCAGTACCCTTTGATGCTATCATTTCTTCTTTATAAGTCACTTTATAAGCCATTTTTTTATTTTGAATTGAAATGTGGCCTGAAGCATGAAATTAGTATCACTTCTCAGGGTGGGTCAAATTCAAAGTCCAAAATACAGGCACATTGAAATTTGCAAGAATTTCAATGGATACCAAAACCAAACTAGGGTTGAAGGCTAAGCTCTCATTCAGATGGATATCAAATCTCATCAGAATGAGTATCTCCTAAATTCTCATCAGATTTTCCACAATTCCTATACTTGAAACTTCACCATAATTGGATTAAGAACCTAATCTATCCCATATGGGCTTGACAGTAATGTTATGGGTTGCTTTGTGTGTTTTTTTATCTGCTCATCTGCTTTACGAAGGGCAAGTACAGGAAAGAAGCACACTAGGAAGCTAATGTTTAGTAAAGCTTATGTTGTGACTCAAGGAAGTTGTCTTGAACATAAATACAGGGAAACTGTGAAATATGGCACAGAACTGCTCTATTAATTAGCAAATAGTGCTTTCTTCAGCAACAACAACAAAAAAAAGAGCCACAAATGGAATGTCTCCTCCCTTTTGCCTGCCCGTATATATCTCTGCCTTCTAGCGGCTTGCCATCTGACATTCAAACCATGCTACGCCTGGAATTACATAGTGCCCATACTGAACATATATTCCATGCACCAACAGACACAAATGACACGGGAGGCACAGCACCAACATGGGCAGAGGGGGGCGGGGAACAGACCTTCTCTTGAGAGACTCTGGGACAGATGGAAAACCAAACCACTGTAGGCATTCACCTATGAGGCTGTTGTAGCAGGATTTTAACTACTGCTTAGGCACTCAGGACCCAGTGCACGCTTGCCGTCTAGGCTCACTCCCAGCTAAGGCACCTATATAGAACCATTAAGGCTGGAAAACACTTCTAAGATCATTGAGGTCTTGAGAACTTCTGCCAGGAACTGCATGGAAGAATGATGTCGGACCCAGGTCTTGCAAAGGCTTTGGCTAACGCCCTAACCACCAGAAAATCCTTCCTCTTGTTGTTCTTTATCATTCAAATGTCGAAGAATGGTCTTGCGGTTTAGCCCCAATCGAGATGGGAAAACATGGAGCCAAGCACCCCAGGCGTAGGCAGAAACAACATGAATTGTAATCACTTGGAGGCACACCCGCCCTAAATCAAAGGTACATTTGCTTCCTGGCTCCTGTTTCTGGCTTGGACCCTGCTCGAGTCACTTGAACTGGTGGTGCTTCTCTTTCGTCTCCTGTAATTTTAGGATAACAAAACTGGCCTCCATCCCAAGACTATTGTGGGGATCCCCCAGTCAAGCTCATAAAGGACAGTGAGATTGCTGGTCAGGAAGCTGTGTATGAATGCATTGTACAGTTATCATAAATGTTACTCACAGAGGACTCAGATATGTAACTACACATGCATAAAATCATTTAGCTTTATTGCTTCATTATGTTCCGGTGAACTAATTGCAGATGACTGTGTCATTAGTCTTAAATAATACTCTTTCCAGAGTTACTGATTTGCTCAGTCAAGTGTCAAAATCTGTCTGAATATCTTTAAATAATTTGGATCATTTTTCCTGCCATATAAATGATTGCCTGCCAGCTAAGAACCTGACTCCCAAATTTTTGTTAGGTGAGACTTCAATTGCTTCCATCAGCCATCACAAAATGTTCTAAACCAGTTGAAAAATTTGTGAAAATTAATAACCTGGACTGTCAGCCATATTCCTTCTTCTGTTCCAGAGCTGTCCACGTGGCATTCCTGGTCAAAGGCTGGTTGGCAGGAAAGGTGAGCACACGTAGGGTAAGTAGTGGGGCTGGAGCCTGGCTCCACTCCCACTGGTGGCTTGTAGGCACTCCCCGTGCAGCCCAGGCTGCTGCTGCATCACTGGTGGCATCAGCCCAGCTTTAGATGGGGCTGTGTAGCTTGTTGCAGCTTTGCCATGGAGCCAACATATTCCTACGAAGCTCAATTGGGAGGAAAGTGGGAAATGTTAGTAGTGTAAAAGTCAGCCAGTTCTCCAGAAAAGGCATTTGTTTCCCTTGCCAAAAGTCAAAGTCTACTTTATACAAAGGAGGCATTATAGCTTCTCATAAAAAGGTCACAATAATCTTTTATAATGGAAAGTGGAGTACAGCCTAAATATAGGATCTCTCCCAGAATTCCTATAGCATGTAGATTAAATTCTGTTTATTAGTAATGTGTGGATTGCTGCTACACTGTGCTGTACAAAACTCAGCAGCTGAAAGAGAAGAAACTCAGTCTATCCTGTGCATAGGTATATAACTGGAAGGAGATGTTGTTATATCTATTTTAAAGCTGAAGTATTTTAATTCATCTGCAGAATATTTCAAGATGAGTCACTGATTTCTCAATCTCTTATGGAAAATGCATCTGCTGTTTTTAGTTTCCTCCCTTCATCAGAAGTACAACCTGTGGCAAGTGCATTTGCCCAAGTGGGAATAATTTTATGCAGGCTGTCAAAATACATAATAAAAATCCATATTATGAGGAGTTCCTGGACAATACATACCATCATGCAAAACTTTCTGAGTATAGAATTGCATCACAAGCCATTACTGTGTCAAAATATGTAAAGATTAGCTCTTAATGGCCCCTGAATCAATAAAGAACATTTGAAGTGTCCCTGACCACATATTCACAAAATAAAGTTTTTCAGGCTTTACAGAGTTCTTATGCAAAGATGATGGAAACTGATTAATTACAATTAACTAGAATCCTGTTTAGAAAACAGTAGTCATTCAATAATACATTATGTGCTGTCCAGGGAAATGGTAGTGGGGATTTCTCTCTGATCTATCCTTTGTTGTTATGTTCCTGTAAGCTTCTAGAATCCCAGTCCTATACGGTTGCCACTGAGAAAATCTCACATGAGAAAAGTACCCTCAAGTCAACTTGTCCACTTAGCCAGTGGTTGAAAAAAACCCCCAAACTATTTTAAGAAAATGATGGAATTTCCAAACCTTATCTTGGCCCCACTTAATCTAAAACTCCTGCTTGGCCTTTCAAGTATTGTTGAAAATCTGGCAGGCATCACAAAGACCAAAGCAATATATATTAGCTGTACTGTTAGACATTCACTCCTAGGAAGCTCTGTCCTTTTGACATTCTTGAAATGGGGAATTACTGGCAATTTTAACATCAGAAAACTGAGCCAGCATTTTCCATGGAATAGCTTTTCCTCATTCTGGCTATATTTCTAACTACCCAGAAGCAAAACCGTCCTTATCTATTCCACTCTCAATCATTATTCCAGCAACAGCCTCACTCAAAAAAGTGTGCAGATTACTATTAATAAAGTTCATTTAGAAGAAAATCAGCTTTTGTTATTTGATTTTTTTTTTGTGGCAAAGAATCAATCATTAACTTTTATAGTTTCAGCTCATATTACTGCTTGTGTGAGATGAGTTAGCAATTACTTCTACTGCAAACACAGCAAAGCATTTGCAGAAGGCGCGTGTCTTTTATTCTTTTTATATATATATTTATACGCACACATAGATGCATGCACATTTGTGTTAGATGTGTGAGAGAGAAAATGAACAGAACCAAAAAAAAACCAAACAGATTTTCAAAGCATATATTTGTAAATTGCTACACTAGTCAAGATGTGCAGAAGACTATAGAAAAATCATAACAAAAATATATATTATCAAGAATGTGTTCTGGGTTCTGGCACAGTTGGGATACCCGTGACTCTTACTTTACCTCACTTACACCAGGAAAAGAAACAAACAATGTTACTCACAACTGAAGATGCATTTTTTTAGAAAAATATATGGTTGCTGGAGGCCATGATACTGGTGGAGTGAGATTTCTCCCCTTATTTTTGCCATCTAAAAGTGAATTGTCTTATCTACACTTGTCACCTTGATTCTCTCTGGGGTAGTCAGTGGGGAAGTGGCAATTCATCTTATTCTACTATAATTGTCTAAGATAGGTAGATGAGCTGCCCTTTATAAGCGTCTCATTCTTTCCATTGACTGCAGAGAGCCAACATAAACTATTTTGATTTTGTCTTTTTAGGTGATTAATGGTCAGTGAGAGAAATACCACCTGACTCCCACAGGAGAAGAGAAAATCTCTCACTTCAAGAACAGTGGAAGGAATAAGCAAACCAAGACTGGAGACTGCAGACAAGAACGTGGCTTCCTTACACCAAATCAGCAAGTCTGGAGGTAAGGAAACTCTCTGAAATGAAGGGTATGACTTTATTCAATAATTAGGGAGAAAGATTTGGATTTCCCATAATGTCACTGTCCTTGAAACCCTCTTTGCTTCTGTTTCTAGTGATAAAGACTACCTCCAAAGAAAAGGATTAGGCTACCCTTCTTAACAACTGATCGTATGGCACTAGTTAGTCATAGGCACTATTAGATCT
Source organism: Calyptomena viridis (assembly GCA_013390005.1). NCBI lineage: Eukaryota > Metazoa > Chordata > Aves > Passeriformes > Eurylaimidae > Calyptomena > Calyptomena viridis. Next base: position 398,081 of record WEIV01004317.1, read on the forward strand.
CTTTCCAAAAGCATTTCTTATGAGAGACATCAGTCTTCTGGAGAGTGTAATAGGTAGGTCATTAGGTGGAGGGGAGATATGCACTAACAATCGGTGGTTTTCAGCCCACGTATGCAGAGTGTCTTTTTGGTCCTGCACCCTTTGAACTGCCAGTGGATGCTGACCAAGAACACTTTGTGCAGAGGTGAATGTGCACTCAGTCAGATAGCTGATCTTTGCATAGGTAGACAAGGAAGTGGGAGATCACTTATTCTCTCTGACCACTCCATCACACCTAAGGAGAGTGATACAGTGTGTCCATGTGGAAGTCTGAAGAGGCTTTAGCATCCCTTGTAACTCCAGAAAACCCAAACCGAGCTACTTTGGCTATTTAGACAGGCTTCCAGCTGAAGCTTATCCAATTCCTTAGGACTTTCCTATAACATGACGAAACCGTTGTCTGGAGACAAAAATGACATCACAGACTGCACTCAGGCCTGAAGGAGGAACACGTGCATGCTAAGTTGTTTTACGGCAAGATTAATTAACAAAATAACCACAGTGAGCAGGGCTGAGCACTGATGTAGTCTGCTTGGTCCACATGTTTTATTCTATCACCTTCCATTGCACTAATACCCTCTAAAACAGCTGTCAAAATTAATAACTGAAAGGAGTGACTCCATTGTGATGATTAGCTAAAAGTTTTAAGTAATATGAGTAGTTTGATAGGGAATTGGTGACATTTTCTTTGGCAAAATTCTCAAAAATACAACTTCCAGGAAGCAGCATAAACTGAATTAGTGGACTAGTTTCTCTTTGTGTAAGCTTCACAATTCAACTGCAAAACATTGATCCCATCAACGAAACACTTGTGGAAATTTTGCCACTTCTTTGCACTTAATGAGGAATCGATGATAGACACAGCCAACTTTTTAGCACATTCCTGTTTCACTCCTCTTTGTGGCAAATGCTCAAGCTGCTGTTTCCTACACTCAGGATGATTCAGATAAGGGCAGCAGATCTACACCATGTCCTGAGCCTGTATTGCCAGCCATATCCCAGTTCTGTTTCTGGCACCTTTTCTGTTTTTGTGGCTCCTCTCAGTCTCTGTGGTATTTCTCACACTCTTATGCACAGATGAAGTACACTAATCCCTTTGCCCCTGAGGCGTGTCTTCATAATACAAGACAGCAAAGGCTGGCCGTACCCCATGCTTGCCCTGAGCTACAGAGAGCACCAGAAGGATGTTGGTGTGGCTGCACTACCTAAAAACCTGGGTAAGCATCTGCACTGTGCAGTACCTTGTGCACTGCAGACATACTCAGCTAAGCTTTCCATCATACACTAGTGACTTGGTAATTCACTTATTTTAGACGAAGAGCTTTGCGGTTTCAGCTATGCTCAACTGCATCTTAAAATTATCCTAAGTCAAAGGAACTGCAATACTAAATAATACCAGTGAATGTTAGCTTACTAAATAAAAATTTACTGTACTGATAGAGTACCTGACCCAACAGAGGTATCACTTATAAATCTCTAGTCTTCAAAGCAATTAAAAAATAAATACTGTAAAAAGCTGCTGCAATCAACTGCAATTTGTACTAAATTCTTGACTGTTTTTGTTTATGCAAAAAAAGTAAAAAGGATTGCTTTTGATATCTTAAACTCTGTTTTATATCAACATTCTGTTTCTGGAATGTAAAGCAAAGATATTAAGTATCCCATAAATCTATAACCAAGCTACTGGGAAAGAATCCATGAAAAGCAAATGCTGTAAGAAATGCAAAAGCTGGCTCCTCTGTCTATTTAAGAAAACTGTAGTCACATCAAAATAGTTTCTCCTAAGCAAAGTAGTACTTGTTCACCATTAATCAATTGTACATTAAAGGAGCTTAGATTTTTGTCTTGGAAACATGTATGCTTGTGACATGCAAAGCTGCAGGTAGATGCTTTAATTAATTTTCCTTTTGAATAAGACACTTATTCTAAGGAACGGAAAAATATATATATTAATAAATNNTAAATTACTTAAATAATAAATAAAGCAAAGGCTAATTAAAAAAAGGCTAAGAAAAAGTGTGTACTCAAAGCATTCTTGAACTGTTTTGAATAACTTAAAACTGTTCAGTTCTTAGCAATTTAGGCCCAGTGTATTGCATTTGCTTCAGCAGTGATTGATTTTGGTTCCTAAAGAGGATATACGTACATGAAGAGATATTGAAAGGATGCAGCTCATAAAACCAAAGATGAAAACCCAAACAAACCTCAAACTGTACCCTGCACATGGTCTTCCCTTGTAAAGAAGATCTTGAGCACCACGCAGGGATGCAGAACACTGTGCTGATGAAGAATTCTGGTGAGGGAAAGCATTTTCAGAAATGGATTTGGACTCACCAGAGCCATCCACACTTAGTTTTGCCCTGTAGTCTTTCCCAAGTGCAATACTTAAAATTAATAAAGTATATTTTCATTTTGTCTTCTGTTCTGTTTATTTTTTATTACCTTCTTCCCCGATGAATTTCACAATGCACTTATCAAATAAAAACGTATAGTACTTTCCAGCAATATCCAAAAGACCTTTCTTCTGTCTGTCATCATGAATGGTTGCCCTGTTCTTTACAGTTTTCTTCCAGAATATTTTTTTTGTTGGTCACTGTCTGTGACAGGAAACTGCACTAGGCAGGTTAATGCAATAGAAGAATCTATGATCATATTCAGCCTGTCAGTTCTCATACTACGTTCTTACAATAGATGCACAGGGCTTTCGTACACTGATCTGCCAGTAAGGCTGTTTTCCACAAGCATGGATTTGACAAATTGAACATGTCTTATTAAACCAATTTTTTAAATTGAAGTGTGTGGCAACCAGTTCCTAAAGATGAGCTTTCAACAGAAAATTCATTGTAGCCATTATTATAAATAAGTTAATTATGTTTACAAGCTATTGGCAAATACACTTTGAAGATCAAAATATAACAAAGATGATCAGAAATTGGTAGCAATTACATTTGAGCATGGTAAATGAAGATGAAAATGTATGCTTTTTACTTTGGAGAAATGGAAGTAATGAAAATTCTAATATAAAGGGCTGCAAGTCCCCCTTTTTAGCNCACATCTAAATGTGAAGATGTTGAGTGTGGGCTTTTAAGATGGTAATTTTCAGTATTCAAATACATGGATCACCCTTTTTCTTGAAAAACAGCAGAAACTGGTAGGAGTGGGGATGTAGTGGTGCAACTATTCTTTTTGTAATAATAGNAGCTTTCAACAGAAAATTCATTGTAGCCATTATTATAAATAAGTTAATTATGTTTACAAGCTATTGGCAAATACACTTTGAAGATCAAAATATAACAAAGATGATCAGAAATTGGTAGCAATTACATTTGAGCATGGTAAATGAAGATGAAAATGTATGCTTTTTACTTTGGAGAAATGGAAGTAATGAAAATTCTAATATAAAGGGCTGCAAGTCCCCCTTTTTAGCTGGAAATTGATAATGACACAAAGGTGGAAATATATGAGTTAGGCTAATATTTAGTGCAAATTGTTTCTGAATACAGGGAATGAATAATCCAAGCAAAGGGTGACCTGCTAGGCAGAATTCAGAAGGTAATCTATTGTCCTCAATTGCAAGGTGCTGAGACCTGTAACTGTGGAGTTGGTCCTGCTTTGAGCAGAGGCCTGGACCAAAGAACTTCCAGTGGTCATGTCTGGCCAAAATTATCCTGTAATGTTGCTGTGTCTCTCTCTCCTAAAAATAGGAATTGTGAGTAAGGAGAGTGAAATCTCTTGTCTTCTCCACTAGAGGTTGAGAAGAAAGNCTACCGGTTTGATAGACTCAGGACTTAGATGGTAAGAACCTGTTCAGTAGCTGAAAATTAGGTGTTTTGAGAACAATGTTCTCTAGTGCCTCAGGAATTCAGAGGCATCCACAGCAGGTAAGCATCCCAGAATGATTCAATAAATAAGACCGTATTTTCAACAATTTCTTCAGAGACTACATAGGATGTTCAACATTAGGATCAATGTGACAGTAATTTCTCTGGGTTTTTTTATAAAAGAGAAAAAGGAGGCAGAGAAAATACAATTAAATAAGACAATATTTCAGAATGAAATAATGGAAAGCTGTGGGTATTGAGCTTGGGTGGGACTTGACTTGTTTTTGTACTTTTTTTTCTTTTTTTTTTTTTTCATAGCCTCATTCAAATGTAAATAACTTTGAAATTTATCCTACAGAAAACCTTGTATCTTGCTCTTTTAAAATATAGTGTCTGTACCTTTTATGGGCAGAAACAGTACTTGCTCTTGGCAGCTCTCAGTTTTGAATAACGTCTGTAATGAGCTATGAAAATTAGAAAAATACAGTGAACATTTTCTTGCTAATTTTTTTTTCTAATCAAAACAGAAGATACTGATTATGTTTCCTTATGCTCCAAGATACACAACTTAAGAGGAGGGGGTTGTTTATTCAAGAATATTTTCCTTTTCTTATCCCTTACATAAACTCATTCTGGATCAAAACAATAGTCTTTCATTCCTGAAGTCAACTGTATATGGAATCTTCAAAACACTACCATAACTTAAAAAAAAAACTTAAAAAACCTCTTCTCTTTGATGGAAAGGTACTTATAAGACTAGGTTAAATAGAAATATGTGACAAATGGGGTAGGCTGAAGAATACACCTCCTTGGCTTTCAGACTTCTACAGAGCACCAGCATCACTTTGTGATTTAAATTAGTAATGAAGACAATAGTGTATGGAGNNNNATAGTGTATGGAGTCCTTGATAAGCAGTTTGTGGAAACTTTAAAGGGAGTGAAGAAATTGCAAACACTCATGCCTGATAAATAAAGGACTTCAGTAGACTTCACCTCTCTGCCTCCTAAGTTACAAGAAGATATCCATAGGCTGTGCATAATTTTATTAAGTGGAGGTGTGCATCCTGAATAGGATGTACAGAAGTGTATGAGAGAACTTCATACCAAATACAAAAAAGTTCATAAAATTCTAATCCTACATGTGGCAGTTCATTTTATTATCTGAGTAAGTTTGTT
>WEIV01004319.1:2320-46999 GCA_013390005.1 Calyptomena viridis
GCCTCCTGATTCCTTGACCATAAATATGATGCCATAATAGGCCTGGACCTTGTTGTTAGACATGTACAGTACTGACACCTGTAAGAACATATATTCACCCAATAAGGCTGAGCACATGCAGAATTGTACAAACAGATGCAATGAGTAACTGAAGAAGTTTCCAGTAGGTGGTTATAGCTGTCTTATTCTTTCTCTCCTCCCACTCTTCAGTTCGTAACAAGTTTATTCATATTCCAGGCAAATAATAAACATTGTGAAAATAATTCAACTGGTAGAGACCTTTTTTTTTTTTTTTAATTAAATGTTGTTGCAAAGCTCTTTNAATGGTGTTGCAAAGCTCCTTTTGTCTGGCAGCCACTTGCCATGTTGCTATGTTTGCACATTATTTACAGCATAATTTTTTCAAGAAATGAAAATTTTATATTGCTCTACAAGTACATCCTAAGACACTGAGTGCTATTTGTCACAAATATGTGCTGTCAAGAAAGGCATCTCAACAGAAAGGAACAGGAGCAGTTGTGCTAAATCTTTTGTGCTACCTCTATATCCTGCCATTTGTTGTGGAAAAATGAGAATGGTACAAAAGTGCAACTCTAGGAGACAATGATGAGCTGTCAGAGCTGGAGATGCTGTGAATGAATGAACAAACTGCTTGTTTTCTGGAGTTGCTTCTGTGTATGCTGTTATATTAGTTTGGCTGAACAAATCTGACAAAGATTGATGTAACTTACTGGCTACAGAGCTTCTCTGAGAAGTTGTGCCCAGTCTGTTTCAGGAGGAAGCTTTCAGTGAATTGCTCCATATATTTGGTGAGGTGTGACATGTTTTAATGAGGTCTGGTGTTTCCCCAGGCTCATTCTATCAATGCCTTATTGCAGAATGACTTCATTTTGTTTGCTGCTCAAAGTCCTAGAGAAGATTAAACAAATGTAAATGCTGGTTCTTCAGGCATATACTTATTTTAAGAATGAAAATAATTTCCTCTGCCTTCAATTTTGCTACTCATGTATCTAATGGTAAATGTACTCTTGCTCATCTACACCCTCTTGTGAACATTCCTCAATTTTCATTGAAGTTAGTGTGAACTTTTACATTACATTTTATAAAGCTTTGGCTAAAGCCTTTCCTATGTATATATAGGAAATTAATGTCTACTAATCGCAAAGCTTTCAAAGTACCATAGAGGCTCATAGTGCTCTTACAGCTGATCTACTTTGAGTTAATTATTAATCTTAGTTAATTTATGTTAAAAGCTTGGTACAAATAAGGAGTCAAACAATAGAAATTTTACCAAAAAGAGTGTGGAATTAAGCACAAATTTAGATTCCCCAACTCAGAGAGAAAGAATTTAAACATATGTCTCAAATGGCCTGAAAAACTGATGAAATTTAAACTGGATAAGATTCATCAAATCTGACAAGAGATTAAATCTTATTAAGTTTTGATTTCTATTATGCTACTCAGTTTATCTTAGATTAGTTTGTCAGAGTTAGAAAACTCACAATTTGTAACTTGATTTTATTATCAGTGCAACACTACAGGGCAGTAATTTTTCATATTGGCATTATTAAAAATATATAAAAAATGGAATTTGATTAAATATGTACTGAACATTATGACCAGGAATTTAAAAACCAAAACAAATGTTTTTATTGTTTCATTAATTAAGCCAACCATAATTCAGATATCTACAGGCAATAAAACTATTTTTTTTTAAATTAGGTCACATAACTATACTAATTAATTCAATGTTATAGGGTTTTAGACCAAATCTCAGTTGAAGAGAAATTGGAAGGCATTGCTTTTGTACTCTAGTATGTATTTTGCAGTGTAAACACAACTTTTGTTACAAATAAAAAATGTACTTGATTTATTGAGAGTTTATTTTACTTATAAAGGATTCAGAAAGGATTAACCTTTCATGTCAAGTTTCAAGATAGTAGAAAATATATTTTTCTCATAAAGAAATTGATAACATAAATGAAGTAATAGAATTCTTTTTCTTTTGAAACATATATAGTTACTTTTCGACCCTAGTATGACTATTTCGTTTATAGCATGTTGGAAGAATCTGACTTGTCTAAGCTGTACAATACACTCAAAATCTCTTAAAATGTAGTATTGTAATTCTGCATTCAGTCTGAACACCACCTGAGGAAGCTGGAACTAGGTCTAACAGTGTAAAATAAGGCTGCAACAAATTTGTGACAATTCTTTTATCAAAAAATATATTTCTAAATATTTTCCTTATATTTACAGTGATAACATTATTAGCATTTTATTTATAATATATTTTAGTCCTCAAGTTTTAAATTTTTTTAATCAAGATAAGTTTTATTAATATTATAGTGGTGAAATCATAATATTTACAGATATTATTATTACATTTTTGTTTGACTTCAGAATTGTGAAGTAACAAGAATTTGTAATTACTTTGATTTATTTGAATCCATTTATCTGAACCTACCTACCTACTTGTGGAATTCTATATCAGTTAGCTACAGAAACAGAAATATGCAGAAAATATTGAGATAAGGAAGTGATAAGATGATAAACAAAAAGAAATCTGAAAAGGAGATTGGAAAAAGATATATATATACATATTGTGACAGTTTATAATTATTTAAATCCTAAAAAAGGCCTTGTGTAATGGACAGGATTTCCACTTGCTTCAAGACAAACCCACTAATTTATGAAAATGGGTTACAAGCACAATTGTTTCTTACTATTTTATTAAACAGATGACAAGGAGACAATAATTGGTTGAAATAAGTAATCCAGCTCTAGGTAAGGGGAGCCAGCAAAGGATTCCTTAGAAAAAGGCAAACAATGTCAGACATTCCATAATAGGAAAATACTGCAGTGAACAGTGGTTACCGAGTAAGACCCAGTTATTCCACCTTCACAACACATTTGGAAACAGAACTACTACAAGCCAAAAGTTCTTTTAATAAGGTTAACTTATTTCAGTGAAACATTTCGTTTGCTGAACCTACAGTTATTTTCAATCATGAAGGAACCACTTGGTGAACATTACTGTTCTGAAATTTTACTGTTTAGGCAGTAATGGTGAAATGCAGGCACTTGTTATTATAGGCTTTTAATGTTATGACTCAACAACTTTAGATATATGTATGCTGTTCCTTATTCAAATTAGCAGTAAAAAAAAAAATAATGTTTAATGTAGATAGGAAGTTTGACAGGTTTTTATGAATTCTCATACAGGTTTTTTTCACACAATCAAATAAAGTAGGGTTTTAGCAGGAATAACTGCAACATTTCTCCATTGTTTTATAATTACATGCAATAAAAAATGGAGACAAATGACTACAAGCAACAGACACACCAATATGAGACTGTCTGTANGAGAACATCACTGCAGCACAGAACACTGACTGAAATGCCTTTGTACTTCTTGTGACACCACTGACACATTTTCTGAATGATACACCTCAGACAGATAGGCCTCTAATCACAGTATAAGGACTTGGGAAAAGTATAATAGTTTCAACTGGAGTTACAACCTTCGGTAAGCTATTTAAGATGGTAAAACATCTATTAATCAGAAAAATTTGTTGTTTCATGCACCAACAAGTATTTGAAATATAATGGTAATGGAATAGAATAAATATATAAAGCTTAGACAGAAAGTTATTTTTTGCTTTATTTCAGTAGTCTAAATAATCTCAGAATACCAACACACTACAATAAATCTGATATATTTATAACCATCTACAGTGTACTTACAGGCAGTGTTCAAATGTTTTGGCTCCACAAAGTGGCTCAGGTGCCAGGTGAGTTGTAATAAATTTTCACCTTGACCATATAAATCCATATGCAATTTATTAGGTTCAATAACTGTTGATGGAATGTCTTGACTAGTGAACCACATAGTTGCATAACTGACTTGATCTTTTTCATTTCTTCTTCTACATTTTGGGATCAGCTCCAGGGTTGTCTTTTAACAGCTGGTTTATCTTCTGATATTTGATCTTAAATATTTTGTAGTTTCTGTATGAACTACATGAGCTCTTATTACATAGTGAATAAAACTTGGAACAAAACAATGGATACCTTCAAATTTTACATTCAAGCATTAAAAAAAAAAAAAGCCAATTTCTAGACAGTGAGTTAAAATAGACTGCTGCTTGTAAATACAGTTTATATGTCTTGTTTGTTATAATGTACTAGAGAAATAGCCTATTTGACTTCTTATAAACTCAGTGCATATAAATAAGTTTTGAACAATAAGTAGATCCCATAAAATGCAATAATTAACTTCTTTACACATGAGAGTGTTTTAAAATGCTTATTTATGTAATAAAAATTGGATAACCATTCTAGCAAGGACTCTCATAAATGTACTCACCAAGATGCAAAATGGGAAATCCAAGGAAAGGCAGTAAAGAATGAACTTACTGAGACTGGAGAAGATGGATTTGACAATTAAAAGATGCATAGTTACACGAAGCAAGTGACATACTGTTGCCATTTTTAATAGCAGACATCATAACCGTACTTATTTTCATGCTTCGATGGTGCTTACCAGAATATTTTATGGAAAGATACAGAAGGAAGTACAGATATTTTTATTAATATAAAGGACAACAGAGTGCTCACATGTTCTATTTGTTATTCCATGAATGGTATGCAAAAGTTTTCCAAATAAATTGCACACAGGCTTGAAATAGCAATAGAAGACGAGTAGTAATGTTAAGTACTACTCTTGCTGTTGAGACTAGTGTTAGATTGACTCATGGAGGTAGATAAATTATGGAATTTGGAGGGACAGTGGAAAGTCCATAGATCTGTGGACAGTGTAGCTCCTCCCCTAGTTGCTATATGTAATATATTGACAAAATCCTAAAAGAAAGAAGTCTACCTATCTCCAATGAATGAGCATGAAAGGTTTCAAATAAAATAAATAAAATCAATAAACAAACAAACAAATATTCAAATATGCCTATTAGAAAAGTTAAATCAAACCAGATGCTGAAGAAAAGTTTGCAGGAAGAAGTATTAGATTGCATGAATGAAAATTACTAATAAATCTGAAATTAAGTTAACAAGCTATTAGCAAAAAAAACCTTGTTCAGGTCAGTTTAATTTTACAGATTATTTCTACCATTGTGCTATGATAGAACTACAGAAATGGAATAGTATCATGAATGGGGGAAACAACAAAAATAGACATTATGTTTGCTTAAATCTGAAGTTTCTAAAATATGACAAAAAGAACAGAAGTAAATATATATATATTCATGAAAAATCATGAATTGCAAAAAGGAATAGTAAAACTAGATTCGTTATGTAGTGTTGGCCAAAAATTTTGAGCAGTAACATTTGCTGGTGAGAAAAGTGAATGCTGATGATGGAGTTGGTCCAGTTTATTCCAGTTACCAATAAGCCACCAAGGATACCAGAAGAAGGCATGAACTACTGATGATAAGGACCAACTAAATTATGAGAGTATACCTTTAGCAAATTTGTAACAGTATCAATGATTATTTTATAAACAATCATAAATATAATTAAATTATTCCATTTTTTTTATGTTGGATGGGATTATATTTTTGGTTTATCGTTCTATGCTCCACTTCTGTACAGACAGTCCTCACAATGCCATGGCATAGTTCAAACTCTAGTCTCAGAACCTAAGTCTGTATAGACCAAGAAAAATTGGAAGATACTAAAAATAGGCAGTATACCTAATTGTTCATTAGAATACTGTTTTTTCAAGACACTGTGGTGTAGAATGATGTACCTCTAAATACAAGTCGTATAGATGTTTACATGCCCAAAAATCATGCCACTGAAAAACACTGAAACAATGAACAGGTAGACAAGGCTTTTAAAATGCAAATGGCTCAGGAGGACCTGGACTGGGACCATAAGAGTGAGGTATTTGTAGCTTGATGGGCCCATAAAATATCAGGACATCTAGAGAGAGATGCAACGTACTGATGGTCTCATAATCAAGGAATGGACCTGACCACAGAGACCATCACACAGATCCCTCATGAATGTGAAACAATAAGTGCAATCAAGTGAGCTGCATGAACAAAATGTCCCTGGAACAGAGCGTGGTGACTAGATTTTCAATATGATGAAGCTTGGCAAATTGATAGTATTGGGCCACTGTCAGGAACACGCCAAGATAAGCACTACCTACTCGCCATGGTGGAAGGAACTACAAGGTGATTAGAAACCTGTAAACCATGTCACAGCCCAAAACACCATCAATAGGCCTTGAGAGACAAATTTGTGATGGCATAGTACCACAGAAAGAATTGAATCAGACAGTGAGACTCATTTCCAAAATTACCTCATAACCTCCCAGGCCAAGAAACACGGCATTGACTGAGTATATCACATCCCCTATTATCCACAAGACTCTGGAAAAATATTGAATATAACTGACTATTAAAGACTATGTTGAAAGCATTGGGCAATGGGACATGAAAGCCTTGGGATGTAGCAGAAGCCCATTGGCTGGTTAGCATCAGAGGATCTGTTAACCATCCTGGTCCTGCCCAAACAAAAATCCCACATACTATGGGAGGATAGCAGGTTCCCTTAAAGATGCCTGACTTGTGCATGGTTTAACCCCAGTAGGCAGCTAAGTACCACACAATCACTCGCTCGTTCTCCCTCAATGAGATGGGGAGAGAATCTGAAGGGTAAAAGTGACAAAACTCATGGTTTTAGACAAAGATAATTTAATAGGGTGAGCAAAAGCCTCACTAGCAGCAAGTGCACAAGCAAAGCAAAATTAAGAATTTGTCCATTACTTCCCATTAGCAGGTAGGTGTTTAGCCATCTCCAGGAAAACAGGGCTCCATCACATATAACAGTTACTTGGGAAGACAAACACTATCAATCTGAACAAGCTCCCCTCTTTCTTATACCAGCTGTTATTGCTGAGCTGGATGCCATATGGTATGGTATAAGCCTTTGCTCAGTTGCAGTCAGCTGTTCTGGCTATGTCCCATTCTAACTTCTAATGCATCCCCAGCCTACTCACTAGTGGGGTAGTTTGAGGAGCAGAAAAGCCTTATAAATGTTGCTCAGCAATAATTTAAACATCCTTGTATTATCAACACTCTTTCCAACACAAACTCAAAACCTAGCTACTGTGAAGAAAATTAGCCCTTTCCAGGCCAAAGTCAACAGAAGAACATGTCCAGAAGTGTGGTAATGTGTAATTAGCATATATTTCTCTCTGTATATTATTGTTCTGTTACTTGGTATGTTCTGTTATATCCCTACCTCTCACTCCAAAGGGTTTGTTCCCCTCCCTTCTCCTCCCTTCTCATTGGCTGGAGCCCCTATAAGAACCAGGGGCCGGAAATGGGAAGGGCTCTTCCCTGGTTATCCCTGATAAGCTTGGACCCTCCATGGGGCCCGTTGCCTCTGGAGTGAATAAGCTTATATTATATGTAACCATGGAGAGCTGCCAGCACCTTCTTTGTCCTCTGTTTCCCTCAGCCATCCCCCGGGGAGTGCAGGGTCACACTCACCCCTCGGCAAGCCCTGAAGAAGCCTCCTCCTACCAGTGCCTGAGGCTGAAGCAATGCCTGAACTGAAGAAGGAGTGAGGCATGGACAGGGGGAAGGCTATACAGAGGTAAGTGGCTGAGGAAAGTGGATGGCTCAAAAAAATTTTTTTTTTTGGGGGCGAGGGGAGCCATCTATTCCTGGGCTTCTTTTCTCAAGGGCCTCTGTGCGCTTGGTGACTAATGCAAAATGATTGGGATGTCCAGTTTGTGCCTCTGAGAAATTTAACCTTGGTGGAAAAATAGTCTGTGTTGCATAGCCATGTTGTAGAAAATAACGCAGTAGGAACAGCCTGAAGAGATGCAGAGTGAGCTTTGCAAGGAAGTGGACGAGTGGATCCAAGCCATGCTGGTGTTTTAATCCAATAACACTTGAACATGCTGCTTCTCCTGTGCTGATCACCCATCTTGACAGACGGGGTACAAGTCTTATAAACATCTGGGTGAGTGGTAGAAGACCACAGAATGAAAGAGTATGGGACAGTTAAAGGACAGGTGATAGTAATTAATGAGAATGTATTAATCTGTATAATGGGTGCAAAAACAGTGTAGTGTAATGTTGGAAAGAAGGATTCGCAGTTATGAGACAGAGGTACAATATGATGTATCCCAGTGCATGTTCCTCATGCCTCACAAATTGACTTCAACAAAGCACTGCTTCCCTGACCGGGAATCGAACCCGGGCCGTGGCAGTGAGAGTGCCAAATCCTAACCACTAGACCACCAGGGAATACAGAGATTTCATTAAAATATTTCATATTAGAATATCTTAGATTAGAATACTCATTTATCAATCTTTCAAGAAGTGATTGATCTCACTTAAACTTAGCTATTTACATTTTGTCTAATTTGGGGATTTAAGTTTCCTAAATTTCCTTCTTTCCCTTTGGAGAAAGCAAGGGAATTCTCACCCTTCTAAAACATGTATCTTCATATGATGTGAGTGTCCCACTTATTTCCCAATTTCTCTACCAATTACTGTCTAAGCAACCAGGTTAGACTAGTTATGTGATGTTTAAATGTCCAGAGGTACATTAAATTAGTCTTACTCTTGGGGTTGATTTAATTTGTCTTAAAATAGGCATCTAATGAGTGTAAGCATCATTTCTCTGAGATAAGGAGACAGTTGGAGGAGCCTAGGGAAATCCTTCAGAACTCTAGGAGGTTAAATCCTACTGAATACCTGTCTTCAGGCAACTAAATTCCATAATGATGCAAAAATAAGTCTTGACTCACTCAGCCAGAGTGCTACAATGGATGGCTATAAACTCTTTAGAAGAGCAGGCAAGGAGAGAGGGATAGTGTGAGAGATTTGATCATCTAGATCTTAATGATGGCGAAGAGTAGAGATGAGTCTTTGTGGATAACAATCAAGGAGAAAGCCAATGAAAAAGGTCTTGCTTGATGAACCTTATCTCCTTCTATGACAAAGCAACCCACTTGTTGGATGAGGGAAAGGCTGTGGATTTTGTCTACCTAGACTTTAGTAAAGCCATTGACACTTTTCCCACGGCAATTTCCTGTAGAAACTGGCTGTTCCTGTCTTAGATGGGTGCACTGCTCACTGTGTACAATACTGTCTGAATGGCCATGCCCAAAGAGAGTTGGTAAATGGATTTAAATCCAGTTGTTGGCCTCTAGTGCTGTTCCACAGGGCTCATTTTGGGGGCTAGTCCTGTTTAATATCTTTATCAATTATTTGGATGAGGCATTAGAGTGCACCCTCAGTTTTCAGATGACACCAAGTTGGGTGGGAGTGTTGATCTCCTAGAGATTAGGAGAGCTCTTCAGAGACATCTGGACAGGCTGGATCTATGGTCCAAGGCCATTTGTATAATGTTCAACAAGACCAAGTGCCGGGCCCCACACCTGAGTTAAAACAACTCCCTGCAGTGCTGCAGGCTGGGGGAAGAGTGGCTGAAAACCTGCCCAGTGGAAAATGACCTGGGGGTATTGGTTTACAGCTGGCTGAACATGAGCCTACAGTGTGTCCAGGTGGCCAAGAAGGCCAATGGCATCCTGGCTGTATCAGAAGTAGTGCGACCAGTGAAATCGAAAATCAGGGAAATAAAAAACTGCCAAACAAATCAATAGAGGTGAAAGGAAAGGAACAGCACTTTAATGGGAGTTTCCCACGGTCCAAAAGAGAGTGAAAACAGCTTGTCAACTTACATTTATTATCCTCAAAACTCTACGCCCCTTTAAATATCCAACCAGAGTTCCTCTAATACCTGTGTCCCCAGTACATCCAATCAGAATGCTTCTAATTCCCTGTACCTGCCCCTGGACCTGCTCCCCCAAGCTTGATCCAGGAGTCCTGGGCCTGTATTTCATCTTGCTACCCTCGTTATCTTCAGAAGGAATGTAAACATCTCTCTACAACTCATGAGAAAGGACTCTCTATAAGGCTTATGATTCAAACCATATAGTCAGACTAAAATGCAAAAAAATGCAAGGAGAAAACTCAAGGCATCACCAGCAGGACCACAAAAATCATTGTCCTCCTGTACTTGACACTGGCAAGGCCACACCTTGAATCCTGTATTCAGTTTAGGGCTCCTCATGACAGTAAAGACATGGAGGTGCTGGAGAGTGTCCAGACAGGGGAAACAGAGCTGGTGAAAGGTCTGGAGCACAAGTATGATGACTAGCAACTAAGGGAGCTGGGGGTGTTTATCCTGGAGAAAAGGAGGCTCAGGGGAGACCTTAACACACTCTACAACTACTTTAAAGGAGGTTATAGTAAGATGGGGGTCAGTCTCTTCTCCTAGTTAACAAGTGACAGGATGAGAAAAAATGGCCTTGAGTTGCATCAGTGGAGATTTAGATTAGATATTAGGAAATATTTCTTCACCACAAGGATGGTCAAGCACTGGAACAGGCTGCCCAGGGAAGTGATTGAGTCACCATTCCTGTAAGTGTTCAAAAAATGTGTCAATATGGCACTTAGGGACATGGTTAAATGTTAAACACAGTGGTGATGCTGAGTTGATGGCTGGACTTCGTGATCTCAAAGATGTTTTCCAACCTTAATGATTCTGTGATTCTATGTGGCACTTGGAGACATGTTTTAATGGTAGACTTGGCAGTAATAGGTAAACAGTTGGACTCACTGATCTTAAAGGTCTTTTCCAACCTAAATTGTTCTATGATGTCATTATTTCATGGTGTTAACAGGGTTTTTTAATTTTGTCTATGGCTTGTCTATATTTGTTTTTCTTTAGCCAAGCCAAAACCAGCTGCAGTTAAGACCTCAAGTATACCAGACATTCAGACATATTCCAGTGGAAGCTGAATCAAGCTCTCTATCGAGTTTTTCTGTGGTATCAGTCCAGCCCTTCAGACTGCATTTGTATGGATCTAAAGGATCTGTCCTCTTTGGAGTGTTTCACCTGTCACAGCTCTAGTGCTAAACTTCAATGAGGTATTTTTTCAATCTCTGTGTGCCTTTACAGATACATACATTTGCAATACATATTCCTGACAAGTCAGGAGCCATGTGGAACTCTAGGTTCTCTTTCTACTTGCATTTGTGACCAGGAATGTCAAAGATATTATTCTCTTTCTTTCTGAATATTAAGGAGTATTATGGGAGTGATGACTGCAAAAAATCACCAATGTTTTCCCTCACTCCTATCAGTCAACATGCTCTCTTTCAGAATGAGTTTTACAGTCATTGAATACATTTTCTCAAATGGAGGAATTTGTCTATTTCACTCATGCAGATTAAAGAAAATTAGAAACATTTTGCATGTAACACTAATCCCCTTCAGATTTGTTTGAGAGTATTTTGGTAATTTAGTCTTAGTTTAATAAATGTGAAACCATTAGAATATTGCAAAGGTCACCAATATGTCATTAATGCACAGAGTGATTTAGAGTCTTTCTTTTCAGCATTATGCCATAGATAAAATCTCTTTTTGGCTTGATAAACCGCTTCTGAATACAGCAATTACTTGTTCTAGTAGTATAATTCTACCATGCTTTCGGCTGCAAGAGGGAAAAAAAAGGCTAAAAAGGATTACAGTCTAAACACAAGCTGTGTCAATCATTGATCTGTGAAGAATTAAAACTAGTTTCATTTGGATAAAAAAAAGCTAATACTCTTAGGAAAACCCCATCTAGTCATATTCTTGTGCATCTTTTATATAAAATCATAGGCATAGTTCCAAGATATGCAAAGAAGTACACAAGAAGTTTTTCTCCTAAATAACACGTGAATTTATATTAGGAAAGGTAATTGTCTTTACTTCTTCAATTCTAGATATATAAATACTATTCAGAATATTTTTCATTAAAAGTTAAGCATATTAGAATGAATCAATATTACAAATATAACAAAAGAACATATAGTTTATAGCTGGAAACCTACTGTAGGGACTAAAGCACTGCTTTGGGGAGTAAATATAGTGTTAAATGACCTCTTCAGTGCTTAATTTCTAGGTTATAAGAATACTAAAACAAACTGAGCTGTGTAATTTATCTACGTACAAAACAAACTGTGGGCAGATAGAAGAAAACATATTTATGCTGTGCAATAGTGACTACTGCACAACCTCACTAATTCATGGAACTTCCAAAGGGAGAGACACCTAAGCTTGTATAAGAAAAGAGCCACTATCCAGCACTGGAAATAGGAAACAATCTCAACAGTATTCAATAGACACTTAGCAACATAAGTACTAGGTTTTGAGTATCTTCTATAATGTTGCAAGAGGAAGCAGTGGTTTGTTATCTTTAAGAAACACGAGGTGGGGGCTTGAAATCCAGTAGGCTCAAGACAGGAATGATTCTTTTAATCACTGATTATATTGGACAAAATACACCACCTTCATTCCAGTCATGTGTAGAGCCTGTTAAATAAGGATGCTTTGAAAACCTTTCTGTACTGAGTCTGCCAGCAGATTTAGGCAGAAAAGATGCTTCCCAAATATATATATACTTCCCCCCCCCCAAAAAAAAACATAACTCCCCCTGAAAAATACTGCACAATATACACAAAATGTTTGCAATTTTGAAGAGGTAAGGCATGAAGTTGATGCACACCATCAAAAGCAAAGTGCTTATGTGATTTCCATGTAATATTTTGGAAACTGGAGACCTTCTGCTGCTTCTAGAACTGAAAGGCAGCTGAAAACGATTTTGTGGATATAAATTATAGATACGGGGGTCTAAAATTGCAGCCAAAAAATTCAAGATAACTGTGCGAATCTACTTTCACAAAAACTAATTTAATGGTGAGTCTTATCTATATTGAATTCCATTATTTGTATAAAATTCAAGATACCAAAAATAATTGTATGCAGTATGATGAGAAAACTTTATAAGTCCTGTTGTAAGAACTCACAGCACTGGACACTGCAATTAGTGAAGGATTTAATTCAGAAATCAGAGAGATAAATGCATCTCTCCACACATCACTGTCTGCAGACGTGACAACCGTTACAGTCAAAACAGTTCAGGAGGCTTTGTTTAGCTGTCCATACATGATTTTAGTGGAATATGAGATATTCTAAGGCATCCTGTCTGTCAGTTCCTGGCCTCAAGGGATAAAAGTACCAGGTACTAGATCTGTCAGCCTCACAAGGATGTCTCGGTTGTTCTAGAGAATATCATGCAGAATTAAGCACCTGTATGTGGGCAGCTGAATCAAAGACCTAGGCATTTACTTTATGCTCAACTTCTAGGAGAGTTCTAAGTTACACTGATTGTAAAAATTATATATACATTGACTCCACGGAGCTTTAGGTATGCGGCTTATCTACAGATACCTATACATACAGAACTAAATTTAGATATTTTAAGGACAGTATTTAGATATCACCTTGCTGATGAAATCTTTTCTTTTTAAGAAAAATGTTGCTATAACTCATTTTTTCCCCTTACGCCTCTAAAGACTGTACTTACTCAATGGAAGCCACAACAGTTGTATCAGAGGAAAATATTAAGCACGAAATTCAAAAGATGTGTCTATGAAAAGAAGAAAACCACTTTTAAAATGCCTATGTTCATTTATATGTGATGTTGGAATAAAAAGGAATACCTAATGAAGTGATGACTCAGCTAAATTTAGTCAACATTTTTTATGCCAGCATAAATTCTACAAAGCTTTCATTGACCTAAATGCATGTGAGTATATCAGTTATTCACTGGGGATTGCACTGCAGTCTTTTTTCTGTCTCCGAATCCCGAAGCACTGCATTAATTAAAAAAAAAAGATTGTGCTGAAGGATTTTTAAACTAAGACTCTCTTAAAAACTAGCTGATTGATTTGTCAGGCTTGCAAGATAAAATAAGACTATCTTTCCATCGTAACCAAACTTTGCTGTTATTGCATAATTAGTGTGTGGGGGAAAGAAAGCCTCAAGAGGATGTATGGCAGTCATGAGATGAGTGTTTTGATATATGGCAGTCATTTGTGCTGCTATTTTCTGCTTGATTGTCTAAATTCATACGTTATTCTACCTCTTTCATGTTGAAATTGTGCAGTCACAGTCTAGTATTTTTATTGTATTTCATCAGACTTATGAAAAATTTTAGAAAGGGCATGAAAAATTTATTTTTTGTAATTTTTTTGAAGCAATTAATTTTGATTTTCTAATTCTATATTCTTTGATGCAGGATATTCTTTTACATACACAGAAGCATTTTATGTTCACTGTAACCATAAAAAGAACTTATTCGTATAAAGACTATTGATAAATAAAAGTAATATGAATTAAACTCAAAACTGAAAATGCATACATTTTGAAATTGTTATTTCTGAAGATTTTGAAGAGGCCAGGTATAAAAGTAGTGATCATCAAAATATCTTTCTACAATGACAAACACTTCCACATGGACAAGATTTTCAAAATGTCTTCAAAATTTTAAGGCAAAGAGGTTTTTGAAAATGTGCATGGAGAGTGGTAAGCAGGTTGCTCCTCATGTTGGTAACAGTTTATTTTTGTTCCTTGTAAGAATACTATATATATACTGTATATTTATATGTATTTGTGTGATGATAGATACGACCAACCAGTTTCACTAGGTTATGTTTAAAAAGTTGTGCACAGTGAAAACAAAAACTCAGAAAGCATCGCAGAGACTATGAAAGTCCAAGGCAGCCAACAAGTAACCTGATAAGTGAATATGGAGCACACCAAATCAGATACTCTTAGGATTGTCAAAGAACAATTACACCATTGCCCCTTGTTCCACCTGCCAAGATGACTGAAGGCAAGTTTGAAGTTCTTTTCCTGGAACACCATACAAACTAAGGGAGATTATTTTCCAGAGTGATACATTACTTATTTTGAGATGCAAGCAGAAGAGTATTTTGAGATGCAGCAGAGAAAATGTGAAGGTGGTATAAATGGATATATAAATGGTATAAATATGGATTGTCTTCAAGGGGACTGTAAGAACAAAGAAGACATGTACAAGTCTGGCAAATCTGATGACTGATTACCACAGCCTGTCATAACTTCTTATTAAATACATTCTAATTATTTTCTGTTTGGTTCATTCCTTGAGCCTGTGGGTAGAAATTGCTCATGAACTTCAAATTAGACCAGTGCTAAGTAAGAAGAGGTCTGTGTAGGCAAACACCCAAGGCTGCAGTTTGTGTGTGGGAATGGTTCACAGATATTGGATGTATTTAAAATCCATGTTAGGATTCAAGAAACCCACAGATATGTGTTTGCAAATCCAGAGTGAGGGTGTGTACATATCCTGATTCCAATCCCAATTGCTCTTGAAGGGGGAACAGAACAGGGCTTTCTCTGATGCTCATGTCATTGTGAGTGCTGTGGGTGTTCATGTGGGTGCTGAAACAGACACTGGCCTCTCTCTGTGCTAGTCTGTGTGTCTTTTTCATGCTGCAAAGAGGGTGGGGATTAAAATAATGAGGGTGTTTCCATCATTGCATCTCTGGAGCAAGATTGAAGAGGGATATTTTGTGCACAGATTGACCAGGCAGAATAAACCCTGCTATTTCATTGCACATCTGTTACTGCCTCCAAAAGAAGAATATCTAAGCAGCTCACACCACTGCATTGAAGGCTCTAAATTCTTTATAAAAGTCTGTCATTAAAGCATTGTCTTATACTATCCCTGCCTAACTAGGGGGACCAGATGGGATGATATGATATATTTCAGATATTCCCAGCACTTGCAGTGCTGCCAGAATTAACAAGTATGTGTCATTCCTGCAGTTACACTGTTGACAGAACACTGACATTCTTGCTAGTGGCATTGTAAAAAGTGCTCTTGGAATTAATTTATTGACAGATATCTATCAATTAAAAACAGTAAGAGTAATATGTCAGAAAGTGATATGATGCTGACACTACTGTTTGAGCTTTAATTGAGAGAACTCCGTAAAGCTCTGTAGTATACATAGCGTGTTAGAAGTAGAAGGAACCATGTAAAGCAATCCTCTGATCTATTTATTTCCTTGCATGCCTTTCTGTTGTCTGGGAGGAGCTGATGAGTTTAGTATGAATTTCTTCTACCTCATTCCTCAAAATTAAAGTCCGTATGTTACTTATTTTCTCTTGTCAGAATTCATTTTCTCTACCTGATTTTAAATGTATCTCCTGAAAAGCTGGAGATCCACTGTTGATCACTCTGAGTTATCCGATTTTAAGATGGGTTATTAAATATGTACTAGTCTTTTTTCCCCTTAAACTTCAACACTCCATCAGATCATCTCATCACCATTTCCTAGTTCATGAAATTAAGGTTTTGAAACTCTTCAAAATCATGTTATCAGGCCTCCAGTAGTCCACCCTGATTTGCCCATTTATCTAAGTTGTTATACTAATTTGTCCTGATCTCCAATTTTCTTCTCTGGTTTCAATACTGGTATAGTTATTGGTGTAGCTATGAAACTAAGTTGCTGAATAAAGGCTTCTGTAAGCAAGACACTGTTGAGAATACAGCACAGCACAAGAACATAAGAATGAGAAATTGAAAGGAAAAATATCAGAGAATGATCACCTACATTAAAGGTACTTTGAAATAAATGAAGATTAAAAGCTGCACAGTAATTCACCCTGCACAGATGAAAGCTTTACATTTAAAAATAAAGCTGATAGTGCTCTCTGCAATAACTCTGTGCCTCAGCATTTAATTTTGGAAATATGCTTTCTCTCCCAGATAACAACAACATAAATAATATCCTACAGTTGTTACCAGCAAAATTACTTTTTATTCTCTCAGATCAGTGGGAGTTTCAATGCTTCTGCATAAACCTAAATTAGAACCTTGAGAGCTCTAGAAGGACAAATTTTGTGCATCAGTGGGACCAAACTTTATTAGCTTTTATAAAGAAAAAGCTTTGAACAAAAAAAAATTATTCTTTCTGTTGCTAAAACATGAATGCTGTTACAATGTTGAATTATCATGAATTGTTAATTGCCAGGTTTGGGTGAAGAGTCCTATCTACCAGGGATTTAAAAGGTAGAATATTCAACTTAATGCAACTGAAAAACATATGCTCTTAATTCTTTACTATTACAAAAACCTTTCAACTTTCTGACATGGAGTACAGAAAAAGAATATCACTCCTTCAAATATTCTTTACCTTCCCAATTGAATCCACAGACAAAATCAGTAATATTAGGGTAGTATTTATCTATCCATTAATACATGCAGGAAAATCTTAAATTCAGGAACTGTGATACATTGTTAATATACTCGATATTGCAAAATTGCTTTGCATTCTGTAAAAATACTCCTTGCATTTTATTATCAAAGTTTTACTGATATGCTAGTGAGCTTTACTAAATCAAGAACAGATTGAACTCATCAGGATATTTAGTTGTGTGCATGTATTTCTCAAATCCATCAAGAAGGTGGAGTGGGGGAAAATCAAGTATCAATAGCTGTTAAAAGACACTCCACCCACAGAACAAGAAATCAAGGAGTTTGGTGAATCATTGTGTTGATATGCAGGAGTCTTGGTAACAAAATCATGGCTCATACAGTCCTTCTCCTCTCCCACATAGATTTGGGTTTTCAAGCAATTTTCACTACAATAAGAGACAGACAGAAAAAGTAAGAAAGTCGGAGAGGATAAGAAGTTAAACCTCTCCAGAGGGAAGAAAACATTGAAACAGATCTAGCAAAATGTAACGCTTTTTCCCCAAGCCCACTCTGAGGATATGCAAGACAGCTAAAACCTTTATCAAGCCCTATTGACATCACCAACTCTGCAGTAGGATTTAGAGCAGGTAATAATTCTGAAAGCTGCAATCTGCATCCAAATTAAGCACCCAACATAGTGAAAGAATGTCATCCTCCTTTGATGAAAAGTTCAATTTTCTAGAATAAAGCACGCTTTCATTAACATTTCCTTGGCCTGGAGAGACTGAGAGAGAAAAATATGTGGCAAACAGTAGTTAAGTTTCTTAAAGAATGACTGGCAGGAACCTAGATACTGATGGTGATTGCAGAACTAGAGGCAATACAGACATGGCAATAAAACTAATCCTCATTACATGGCCTATCAGTGACAGGAAAGGAAAAAAAAGAGTACTGTGAAAATTAATTTCATGATTAATGAGATTCAGTATCCATTTTGCTTTTGCTCTAGTTGTGTTGATTAATGTTATCAAATCTTTCTGTTCAAACACTGTTCTTGGATTCTGCCTGTGCACAGTTAAATCATAAAGGGGCCCATGCTCACTTTAGTCCTTGTATCTTGCCAGCATGCTACAAAAGATAGTGAAAATGGTGCTATAAGTTGTTTTATTGATATTTTAATTGCAGTAATATACTTCTGCTATCATAACATTTTATACACAATTTAAACTTGGTGGAGTAATGAGAGATAAACTAAATAAAGGAGAAGATTTATAAGTAAATTTAGCACTAGACTGGAGGATTAATGAAAAATGAAGCATTCTGGTTGCAACATTAGTCTCTGAAATGGCATTAATAATGTTATAGAGGAAAAAAAGATATTTTATATTATAATGAAAATTTCATTAGTATTTCAATAAACTGAAAGTCAGTGCTTTGAACACCAGCAAAACTAATCATTTATAAAGTCCAGAGTAGATCTGCAGGCTATTTGGTTCATTTATCCTAAATGCGCATTTTAATGTTCCATTTTGCCTTTGGAAAAACAAAAACTTTGACAATTTTAAGATTAATCTTTGCAACTTGAGGGTGCTGCAAGTATGGAAGAAAACACAATTTAAAATGTCCATCTCTCTTCTATATCTCTCTGCCCACTCCCTCTGCTAGGTACTACACTTGAAAGCAGGACCCCATTTTGTTTCTAAGGTGAGGTGCCCGTGCATATTTGAGAGCAAATAATAAAGGAGACAGTCCTGACTGATAAATCACTCCAATGAGTGATCCAGCATTATTGTGTTACTTTCACTGTTTGTGGTGCACTAACCCTGACTGGACACCATTTCCCCTCCAGAGCTGTTCTGTCCTCCTCATCAGAGTAAGGAAGAGAAAATATAACAAAAGGCTCATGGGTAGAGAGAGATCACTCAGCAATAACCATCACAGGCAAAACAGATTTGACTTTACAATGATTAAAAACTGACTGCAATGTTTAACTCAGTTACCCTTTTCAGTCTTCAAATCACCAGCTGACCCATAGATCAACAAAGGCCTTTTCAACAAATAAACATCTATTAAATATTGAAGTCCACATGGATTTACCTTTAAATTCAGCGGAGTGAAACAGACATTTCTGATGTGATTCTTCTAACCTAGCAGATATCTCAGATGAGAAACAACTGACTTCTGGAGTCACAGCCTGTAATTTGAGACACCACAGTTTTGACGACCACATGCTAGAAAGTCCTCTTTGAAAGGTGATTCCTGACCCTGGGATAATCATCTTTCCTCTCTCAGCTGGCTGAAGATATCCACATTATAGAGCCTTCATTTGGGCAGATAATTGCTCTCCTCTATGACTCCTGACAAAACCTGTTACATACTCTGTGTGTTTCTATGTGCCTCCCTTCAATTCCTCATTAATGCAGAGGGTCATTAGGCAGACATGAGGGCTTTCCAACAGCACAACAGCCCAGAGGAATCTATTGATGCACCGTTTGAGGAAACAAGGCTGCATACAGCTGCTATGTCTGCTTG
The DNA here is from genome assembly GCA_013390005.1 of Calyptomena viridis. Classification (NCBI taxonomy): domain Eukaryota; kingdom Metazoa; phylum Chordata; class Aves; order Passeriformes; family Eurylaimidae; genus Calyptomena; species Calyptomena viridis. The sequence continues at coordinate 21,978 of WEIV01004319.1, forward strand.
ATTGAGAATGAGTCCTGGCAAGCCTTTTTCTTTCAGGTAATATCCCTAATCAGGAAACCATTGAAGGCCTGAACACACATTGAAGTTCATCAAATTAAGAACAGCATGTTTCAGACTATTTTTTTCTGGATTAAATGTACTTTATGGAAAATACGAATGTGGATCAGAAAATTATTTACAGAACAAAATGCTTTTAGGATACCTCTAGCTTCCAGCATGATCAGAGTGAGAGGATTTACAGTAGAAGACACCTCTATCAATCAGCTATGCAAGGAATCTTTCTTCTCCCACTGCTTTCTTCCCTATTCTATTAGTCACTCCTGTATTTCATAACACATATTACTAAACTAAAAATAAAAGGCATTTTTCTACCTGTTTCCTTCCTGCTTCTCTCTTGTTCTCAGTACATAAGGTCTCTTGATCTGTTTCATGTTTCTCCTTTTTCCTATTTTGAATTGTTTGTAGTTTTCCCCCAAGGCAGAGAAGTTTCAGGTTAGCTGGGATTAAATCAGTCCTATTTTGTTTATATGGAAGAAATAAAAAATGCACTTCCATAATTGTAATCTTTCTCTTGCAGGATTTAGGTGTGAAATCCTAAAGAGTTACATCACTGAAGTTAGTAGTTGTTAGTAAGCAAGCAGCTGGATATTGTTGTACTTATTCCTTCCTGATAACTCTATATTATCTACTATAATGATGTAGAAGAAAAATAAAATCTTGCATATTCTCAGTATCAATTATTTAGTAAAAATTAATACATATGTTATCTACGGATTTTAGGACGGAGTATATGGTTAACAGGAAATATCATGTAAGAGACCTCTGAGACTATATGACATTATGCTTAGTATCAGCTTTATAGTATTTTCCAGAATTTAGTTATAGAAACATCCAGATTATCTATAGAAAATAATCCTGACTTACAAAAGTAAAGCTGGCAGATGTTGAATGTTTTCAAACAGGTAATTTGCAATGAACAAATATTCTTCTCTGGAAATTTCTAGGGCAAAACCAAACTGTTTTTAAAATTTCTTACCTCTGTTAAAACACAAATAAAAAAGACAGAAGGAAATAAAAGCTCTGGTGTGTTTGTGTGCCTGAACCTTGCCTCAGATAAGAGACTTCAGCCTTTGAGGAGTAGCCCAAGAAGACTCCTGCCAGGGGAAGACCCCAATTCCAGACCCTTTGGAAGTCTCCTCTCAATTGTATGAATGGTTCCTTCACTGCTGCAGTCAAAATAAACTGAGCTAGCAAAGACCTGTTTAGTTTTCAAGCCTATTCCAAGAGAAGCACTTAAAGTCATGCTGATAAAAACAGTTCAGCTCAGATGGTAATAGAAGGCAACAAGGGCAGTGAGGAGGTGGAAAGGGCAACAGCAATTAGCAAGGGAAGGCTAGAGTTTGCAATTTCTGATGGTGTCATGTTTGCAACCCTAGGAGTTTTCTTTTTAGAGGAGTAGCCACCTCTAAACTTCTGCTCCCTGTGTCACTACAAGTATTATCAGAATAATCGTGCTCTATGCAGTTTAGTTATCAGTATAATCTCGCAAGTATAATCTTGCTCTATGCAATTTTCTGAAGCTAACCAAAACTGTATGAATTAAACAGTTAACGTCTACTTTCTACTTGAGAGGCATGTAAAGCTAAAGGTTGCATCTTTTCTGATTAAATTAAAGCCCAAAACTATGTCCTCTTCTTCTAGGTGTATAAAACTACTTTCTTCCATCAAAAATAAATGTGGCAACTAAAAATATCTTTAATCATCTCACCCTCTGACCTCTAATTGCTATCTTCATGAATTTACAATCAAGCAAACATTTAACTTAATTTAATGGAGAGGTGCACACTTACTTCAGAAATCTGAATACATTATGGGTTGCCAGATGATAAATTTGATAACACAGCTGCTGTGTTCTGCTCAAATAAGTGAAGAAAACTGCCATGAGGGTTTTCACACACTGATTTCTCCTGGTATCAGAGGTGGCTCTGTGGAAACAAATTTCATTTCAGTCACACAAAGAGTTTATTTGATCTGTCTTATTAATAAAAATTGAAAATCTTTCTTATTATTTTCTGTCTTTAGTCAGGGTGCATTTCATTCTATTGGCAGATATAAATTTTCCCTAATCCTTATTTTCTAGTGCTCCATGATATTGCTAACACTTTCGATCTACCGTGCTTTTCAGATTTTTCTGTTTTTCACTTGGAAAATATCTGAAGAGATTAATTTTATCTTAATACTGGTTATAGGTTCACAAAAAAGTAAATGCACAGAGAGCCACAGCCTGCAGGATGACAGCTCAAGTTGCTAAGAGGTATTTTTAGAAGACATTGACCTTGAGTTATTTTCTCCACCTTTGGCACCAACCTCTGACCCTTTAGTAAGCCCTGACGTTTTCACAGCTCTACTTGAGAGCTTGCCACTCCAGTTGACAAGACGTGGGATTTAAGTATTTCTCACACTTTGGAACAGACTTCTGACTTCCATGTGCAGACATGGCTGAGACAGGGTGATGTGATCACACTCAGGAGCTCAGTCGGTGTTAAAAAAGAGCAACGCGCTAAAAGCAGATTGAACACGTGTCGACAAGACAGCACTGGTGCTGCACCTGGCACAGCAACCCCTCAAACAGTGATAGGCAGCAAAAAAGGGGGAGAGGGTTGGATAGGAAGGTATTTATCTGCTGCTGCAACACTTCAGTAATGCCATCCCTGTGTCTGCACTGTGTGTGGTGCAGATCACACTGACAGTCACACCATCAGTGCACACCTGCATCTCCCCAGGGCCAGGAGCCATAAGGGCTCCCTGGCACAGCAGAACTGGGTAGCCAGGCAACTCCCTGGGAATGGGATGAGGCTGGGCAGGACCCATGGCAGGGCTGGGTTGTGGGGAGATGGAAACCAGCTCTGCTGCAGCATCACTGGGGCAGGGGCTGGCATGGGTCCTGGGCAAGGTGGGAGTCCCAAAGCAACTGATTCAAGCAATCCCGGTGAAAATTCCTGCATGAGCAGGTGCTGGTGATCTGTATTTTTCCAGTTTAAGTTAAAACTTCTGATGATTCTTTGGTTTGGGTAGATTTTTTTATTGTGTGAATGAAGAGCCCGGTGGAGGAACCTGTCACTGCCTGAGAAAGCAGGCAATGAAAATCTGATTTTTTGTCAGTCTCTTGCTTTACATTTACCCTTCATACAACAGGTTGCCCAGGTAAGTGGTCACAGCATCAGGCCTGACAGGGTTCAGGAGATGTTTGGATGATACTCTCAGGCACATGATGTGACTCTTGGGGATGGTCCTGTACAGGGCTAAGGGTAGGACTTGATGATCCTTGTGGGTCCCTTCCAACTCTGTGATACACCCTTTTAACACTACTCCTTTATATATAAAAAACATGCAACTCAAACATAGTTCTGTATGTGCTGAATTATGTTTTTTCAAAGTAAATTATATTATTCCACACACATTATTCACTTTTTTGTTAATGAGGTAATATCTTTGTTTCACTTTGCTTTAGATTTTGCCTATTAAATTTTGTTTTAACACTTAAAATTTTTGTTAGCACAGATTATGTACACTTACACCAAGTACTTAGTCTCTATCACCATGCAAGAGGTAGACTTTTTAAAGAGTTATCTGAAATGTAGTTAAGAAAACACATAGCTTTAATTAGAGAAAACTGCAGAACTTGATGCACAGGGAGTGCAAATTATAGTGAAGTAACATCAGAATTGCTTCTTACCACAATGAAATTCTTTTGGGGTAATTTAGGGTAAATTATACTTTGCTCAGAAAATGCAGAACTAGTTCTGATCAATTTAATTTCCCTGTTTTTCCTGGATCTCTAACTTTCTTTGATGTTCAAAATACACTTATCTTTAGGGCAATAGTTTCTACATTTGTTTCATCTTAAAGAGAATTGCTTACATCCTAATGAGAAAGACTATCTAGACAGACTATAACACTAAATTTATAGCTTCTAAACTAAATACACAGGCTATAATTTTTCCTGAGTTTTGTGTAAATACCAGGTTTTGAGTACTCAGCCTAAAGAATCTGTGATACCTTTGACATCAGTTAAACTTCTGACCATGCACTTGGGTAAAATCTGTTGAATAATTCACCTTAAGTAGTACTCAGTGTGAATTTTTATATTCTATTGCAGTAGACATACCCCAAATAATTCTATTATTGAACATTTAATAATTAGAGTTTTGACTTTTAATTTCCATTCAGTTCTTTGTCCAGAATGGGGAGAGAAATGTTTCTCCCATGATAAGAAATTATCACAAGTTCTGATGTGTGTTGTGACTGAAGGACCAGCTGCATCTACAGCTTTTTTTTTGATAATTTCATTGTATTCACTGAGAACATTATCTTTGTCAGTACATTTGTTTTGTATCTAATATATGGGCAGAAAGATTTCCTTAGAAACTTTGATTAGAGAAAAAGATGATGACAATACATATTGTCTTTTATTGCCTTTTGAGCTTAAACTACCTCATCCAGGAATCACAGCTAACTTCTCCCAGTCCCTCAGCTCTGGGTGTTTATTTGATATTAAGCTCAATTTTTCTTACTTGTACTACAGAATTTCTTAGGTATTTTAGTAGAGAAAATCCTGTTCCATAGGAAACAGTTGAGGCTTTTATTCTCTGAAAGGCCTCAGATCTAACATTTTCTAGTAACATTATGTTAATTCTTATTAATATCCATTAGATAGATGAGGATTCTGATATCAGGAATTTTGGTACTTGGCAAAGAAAAAGGTTTTACTCTAAATCAAAAGACTGGAAAAAACACCATAAAATCTTTATTTTGGATCCCTAGGTTTTTGGCTATGACAACTAGATTTTATAGCACCTCCTCCTAACATATGAATACATGATTCTGGAGTTTCTTCCCAATATTTAGCTGAGACAACGCTAGTTCTGGCTAAAGAGAGTCAGAACATAGAAAGTTAAAATTTTTACAGATTTTTTAAAACTTTCTTATTTCTTTTAATCTTTCTTCTTTCTACTTTTCTTTCTCAGCTACTGCAAATTAAAATATGTTGTTAATAATTACTCTTGTTACTGTTCTAGTCAGAATAGCAGTCCTCAAAATGAGGACAGAATAACAAGTGGTGTCCTGAGGAAAGTTAATGGATTACATAACTCTGATGTAGTTGTTCCTCTGAACAGTTTCTGTGCCTGGCCCAGGTGCTGTCACATCACAAGTGGGAGGGAGAAAGGGATTATTGAAGAGATGGCACATACTGAAGTTGTTACAGAATTGTAGGGTTTCAGACTTGTGAGGGAAAGTTATGTTCTGAAGTACAATTATGTAACACCATAAAAATAATCAGTAATCTTGAAGAATTTTTGCAAGGATATGTAACAGCATTGTGTTCAGTATCATATTCTGTTTATTTGCTTTTTTAACAGCATTAAAGATTAAAATATTTCCTGTAGGAGCTCTTCATATCTAAGCAACATTATCATTAGAACAGTATTATTTGAACTTATGAGAAAATCTCAAGGGTTTGAAAATTGGCCCTGGTTCCTTCTGGACTACAGAATTTATCCAAATGTTCATCTAGTGACACCTCTAGGGAACTCTCTAAACACTGTGACTTTGCAAAGGGTTTGACCTTGATGAGGCAAACCTCTAGATAAAAAATAGTAATAAAAGTTATACATTCTTAGCGATTTGAGAAGAGCTAGCTTTGTGGAATTCTAATGAATGCAAACATAATTAAACCTCTTAAGACAGCATCATTGGTTGCAAATTTCTAGTAAGTATAAACATAATAAAGTCTCTTTAGTGTCATTCCTAACAGTGTTAGCTGCTGTCTCATGTGAATAGCGTGACTATCAGGAACATTTGTGCAGAGACTGTTATAAAGTCTGTTAGGATCCCAAAACATAGTTGAGATAATGGTTTATTTATAAAAACTTAACATGAACTTGAAGCTTATTGAATGAGAACTCATGTATGATCTAAAACCCGTACCAGGAAATCACAAGCTCTGAATTCTGTTAGCCAACCTGACAAGAAGTTCTCCATACATTATTTTCTTAAAATCTGGGGGAATGCAGGGGTGGTCATGCTATTGTATCCTATGCATCCTATAGCACTACAAAATTATAGTATGTGGATCAGTGGTAACTGAATTTCTTAAGAACCTTAATGGAATAAACTAAGGTCACTATAGTGACAGTGGTCAAGATTATTCTTGTGTTTTGTGAGTAAGAACTTCCATACATTCTTCGACAAGAATAGGAATTTAGGACTCAGGTTCACAAAAGAATTTTATTTTTGTTTTAAATTCTCACAGTGAAGACAACTTCTGGTTTTTTTAGAATTTTGAAACATAATTCACTAAAGTTCAGAGAGAGGAAAGTATTTGCACTGTATTTGCTACTGTACATCTGTCCTGTGAGGAAGTGTTCCTACATAAAGCATAAACATTGAGCTGGCAACTCTCCCTTTATTTTATTTTTCCAGAATGAAAGAATACATCCTTCCTGATCTTTAAGAAGTATAAACTAGAAAAGATTAAGAAAATCAGCTTTCTATAATGGGACATAACTAATTGCTTTTATTTTATGATTGGAGGAATTGAAGGAAGATGGACAGTTTATACAACTGCAGTTTCAACTAGATCTGAACATTTCAAAGAACTAGATGCTGAGATCTAAATGAACATTTATTTGTTCCAGCATTTCCTTAATCAAAGTACAGTCCTGCTAGATTTCAAATGGGAATGTGTTTGGATGGAATATATTTATTTCAACATTTGACAAGAAGACAAAAGTAACGCATTTTTTGTTCTTGTTTAGCTTTGAAATCCATGTTTGTAGGGGGTTTTTTGACGAAAAATGACATATTTTTATATAAAATACGCTATTTATATATATCAGTAATGTAAAATTTTATTCAAAAGAGTAAAGTCAAAATACACTTTCTAAATTAAACAATAAAAATCAGTGGGAGCAAAATTCATTTTCTAAAAGAGATCTCTGTCCTCATTAACTATGTGATCCACCTCATTGTCTGTTGGGTTTTCCAAGTGCAGAACACCACTGTCCACTCCATGCATAGCACAGGAATATGTAGCCAGGCCTTCTAGCATCTCTGTGTGAAGTACTTGATGGCTGGCAGACTAGTCATGAATTGCCTCTCTGTCTCTTCTAGAGCTTCAGACTGTCAAGATCATGTTTACTTTGTCTAGAAGATAAAATCCGCAAGGTGTTTTTCACATCAAAACATGTCTGAATTGTTCTTTTCAATTTCCAAACTAAATATATATATAGATATATAATATTTTTCATTAAAAAGAAAACATCAAATACTTTGGCTCAGTTTTGACCTCTCTGAAGTCAATGATTATATATCTTCCTTAGAAATTATTTATGTGTGTATTTTATGAAAGCATTGAGTCCTTATGGAACTGATAAATTGAGTATACACAAATAGCCTCGAAACAAATTTAGTAAAGAACTGTTTATTACTGCATAGATTACTTGCTGACAGTAGGCAAATTTTTAAATGAAAGAACTTCCAGTGAGGGTTAAAACTAATTGACTTTTTTTTGTTTGTTTTTTTCATTGTCAATCCTTAGGAAGCTTGAAAAGATTGCTTTAGTCAATTTGCTGAAACAGGCTTTCATTAGAGATACACTGTGCAGTGCTTTAATCAGTACATAAATCCACCAATTTCAGATAATTGGTGCTAATCATCATTTCTCAACATAAAAGGACTCAAGCACCGATTTTTGTCAACAGCAAAGTTGACACGATACACAAAGGCACAAGGCCTTACAGTCACCTTGCAAGCTCACCCTCACTTGTGGAACAGAGTTATTCACTGGAATGAACTTTTGATAGATGTACCAAAGCACATAGACTAAAAAACATTACATACCCAAAATTCTGGATCTTGGCCACCTTGCAAGAAATCTGTTGCCCAGAAGTAGGCACCCAGCTGCATTCCTATAGTGGGAAAACAGGACAGGTAGCAGCACCTCTATCCGTCTAACTGGCACAGCGTGGTTTGTGTTCAGGCAGATATGCTTCCTCCCTCCTTACTAAAAAAAGGATAACTGCATCCAATCTGCTTTCTTTTGGGTGATCCTCAGTCTCTCCTCACAGTGACCCTCCTGAGCAGTGACAAGGATTCTTAGGAAAGTACATGAGTTTAGACAGGCCAAAGATGTGCCATGGACCCTGGCAGCACTTCAGGAGTATGTTTTGTGTTCTATTACACATGTGGTCACAGGCTCCTCTTTCAGATAGTTTGAGGTGCCTCAAAAATATTGTGCAAGATACTTCAGACATTTGAAAAAAAATGGGAACTGAGGAGAAACTGAAATCTGTTCTCTTCTGTCATGTAGTAATGAGGCATGACTAGAAAGCCCTTGCTTTTTAAAGAAGGGTTAGCTATCTTATTTGAAGATATGCTAATTATTTCTTAGATCATTTGCTTGAAAAGAAAACTGGTGAATGTAATACCTTTGCTAGCTCTGAAAAACCTCAAAGCTACAATTCTATCTATTAAAGGGTAGCCTTCTCTCAGGTCATTCTGGAATGAAAAAACAGAGAATTATCCTGCTTCACTCCCACTAAAAATGGTCAGTTGTGCAGCAAAAAGAATTACTCATATGTGACACAAGAATAAAATTCAGTGATGCTGCACAGTGGGACATTAGATTGGAATAGGACAGCTGCAAACTAACCAACTGTTCTGGAACACAGCCTTACTTCTTACTCATGTCATAGAGCTCTGAGAGGCAGAACAGGAGACTCCAAGGACACCTCGTAACTTGTTGCAGGCCTTCTTTGGGCTATAATTCTGTCTAAATGGTCCTCTTTGCCCGATCCAAACAATAGGCTTTTGATTAGGATTGTTACTAGTCATGGAATTATTCTGGGTTTGAATCCCTTAAAGGCTGAAAAGGGAATTCAATCCTTCTCTTTTTCTTCAGGATAAGTGCTTTAAATTATAGTTTATGATATAAAAGTTGGGAACAGTATATTTATGTTGTTTTAAAATTAGTTCCCTGCAGTGCAATTTTCAGCCAGCTAAATCATATGTAAGTTTCCTACAACAGGTAGAAGAGGTCTCAGCAGACTTGAGTAAATAAATGCCTAGTTACTATACATGTCTAGTCCAGGAAGTCGGGTTATTGAAAGCAGGTCTTCGAAAATGAATACGCTGGAGTTTCAAATGCGAGTGATTTTTCACATATTTGATTTGTCTTTCTTTATACCTCTCTGATTGCTTCTATGAGAAACAGATGACATAAATCTAACAATGATGTACAGTATATGTTCTCTCTTGTCAAGTAATTTAAAAATTTCAGTCACAGAATCCAAAGATTGGCAGATGTTGCACCAAAATGTTTCTTGATGCTGTTCCACAGGACAAGAAGCATTCTTCATCCAGATGTCCGATTTTAAGGCATTTTTTTAGTTAAGGACATAAGAAACACCTTCTTGGATCAGATCACTTATCTGTGCTGTCTGCCAGAGACCAGTGTTAGAGGCATAATAACATAATGTTACATCTGATAAATCAATGCAAAATCATTGTCAATGCAAAATTATGTAGATTTTGGCTGCATAATAAACTGTCTAAAATAATATTCCTCTTGCTGTTCTGGAGGTCTGAAGTTTCTGCTAATCCTGGAGATTAGAAGTTTTGTATTCCTCTTTTGTATCATCTTATACATGCTTCATTTTAAATTACCTACTTTTCAAAACACAAATCAAGTTTCTGAGCAAAATACTATCCTCCCCAAAATCAGCTTTCCTCCTGCAAGATGAAGTAATCCTCTCTCTGCTGTAAAAATGTCTGAAATGCTGTGGTCAGGAAAAAGCTGGTGTAAGAATAGATGGCCATTGTGGTGTTTTCTGGCACAAAATCTATGATACATAATACCATAACCATACATTGTATGATCTTAAACTACCTGAAATCCATGTAGGCTTAGTAAAATGAATACACAGGCTTTACACTCCCTGTCATCCTTCATTTTGCAGAGTTCAGCTGGCAAAATATAACAGGATGAATTTAAGGCTTTGTTAGGCATATCAGAATGGAGAGAACAAAACATTTTTGAAGTAGAATGTGGCGCTTTAGCCATCTGTCTCCAATTATCCTCAGTGTGACTGCAAGATTAAAATGCTATCTATCTCAATTTAAAAATATGTCCCATAACATCTCCTTTTAGCTCAGGAGCATTAATGCTAATAACAGCCCAACAAAGAATCAATTTTATTTTAATACTCTCAGTGATTAAATATTTTGTACAGAGCTCAGGCAACACTGCTAAAAACTCTTAAACAAAAAATTGGAGTTGAAAAAATGTACTGGCACTGAGAAAAACTGCATGTGTGTGCTCATTGAATGACTAGCACAAACATTCACCTAACAAATTCATATGAAGCAGAATGTGGAATCAAAGAAATAACTATGCTGACAAATATTGATTTCAAGTTAATTATCAGACTGAAATAATTTTTTGTCATTATTATTTTGAGTGCCTGAAAATTTTTCTCATTTAAAAAAATTTATGCAAAACTGGCCAGTACTTTGGTTAATACTGTACATAAAATTCTGTAAATTATATGATGCCAGGTTTACTTTCTAGACTTCTTCCATTCTTATTCTGAATTGTAAGGCTCCAAAGCTGTGATACACTTAAAGAATCAAGTGCAAGCCATAACCAAAACTATGCAGTCTTTCCAGTTGATAGTTTAGTATTATGTCTGCAAATTCACATCTTGAAGGCAAAAACATAACATCTCAAAAGCAAAAAACTGGGCCATCCGGATAGAAATGTTAGCTAAGGAGACACTGCTGAAGTTATCATTATTATATTTAGAGTGTTTATATATGAATTCCCATTTTAAATTCCAGATGTTTCATTTCAATGTACAAACAGGTCCTTTTACATTAACTGTAGCTGTCTAAGACTTTCCATGTCATTTCAAAAGTAATCCAGGTTAAATTTCTTTTTAGAAAAAAAGGTCAAAATAGACTCTGGAAGAGAAGTAATTTAACTGTAGATAAGTAGCCATGGAATCAAATGAATTTCTACCTTACATTTTTCATGCAAGATTGTGATCCTAAATAGGACAGTTGGGACTGACTGTCTTTACTACCTCATACAGTAACACACTTTATAGATATTAATTCTGGAGAATGTTAACAAGACAAGTATTAGACTTTTTCATAGCAAGGATATTTCAATTATGCTTACATCAATGCACATTTTATTCAGATAATAATAATTAACAATCAATACATGTAGGAAATCTAACAGTCTGTATTTGGTATACAAAACACTAGAGATATTAATTTTATGGAAGCATGAATATTAGAAAAAAAAAGTTGTTCCCTTTTCTGTTCCTTAGTCTTAAAGCGTTTAATCCTTTATTGCCTTTGGAAAAGTAACACCTCTCCTTTTCAAAGTGAGCGGATCAGACATGCAGAACTGAATCCCCCAGTGTCAATAATGTAAAAATTCAGCTTCAGATCTTTCAAGGCCCTGTTCTGGTTCTGGAAACAGCAAAGACCATAAATTACGTGATATGCTGAGAGTTATAATATGTTATAATTTTTATCCCTGGGTGACATAAAAACACTGTGGCAGAAATAGAAACAGACCTCATGTTTCTTCTATGCCTTTACATCATGTTTCATCATTCAGCACTGTACTCTAAATAAAAGAATAAATTTCACCAGGAAAGGACATCAATGGTCTATTTGCATTACCATCATTCTGCAGAACAACATAACCCTGATGCCATTCCCTGTTAAAAAGAAAGTCTATTATCTAAGCCAGGACTTTATTTGAACAAATGGATCCAAATTATCACGTATATGAAATATAAATCAGTGTAGCACAGTTTAAGTCATTGAAAATATAGAGGACACTGTACAGATGACTGGCACAGCTGTTTCCACCCTGATGAATCAAGGAACTTTTTCACATCTTCTAATTGCCAGTGGGTCTGTAGAATTGCTCTTAGTGCACTCCTTGGCATATTCTTTGTTTTTGTTAGCCTTCTTGTGATAGTCCACTGCTCTCTCCTCTGCTCACTCAGCTTTACTCTTATCACTCATCACCTTAATTGTGTGCAGAATTATCACTACTTGAGGTTTTCTGAGACTCCTGTTGAGACACAACAAAGAAACGTTTTCTTCTTATGTACCTGCTGCACATTTCTTTGCCTTTCTTTACAGGAGATTTATATTAACTCTGGAGAATATCGACACACTCCAGTTAAAATACATAGAGTCATAGAATATCCTGAGTTGGAAGGGACAAGGATCACTGAAATTTAACTCCTGGCTCTGCACAGGACAACTCTGAGAAATACACCAGGTGCTTGAGAGCATTGTCCAAATATTTCTTGAACTCAGACAGGCTTAGTGCTGTGACCACTTCCCTGGGGAGCCTGTTCCAGTGCCCAACCACCCTCTGGGTGAAGCAGCTTTTCCTAATATCCAACCTGAACCGACGCTGACACAATTTCAGGACATTCCCTTGGGTCCTGTCACTGGTCATCACAGAGAAGAGATCAGTGCCTGCCTCTCCTCTTCCCTTCACAGGGAAGTTGTAACTGCAATGAGGTCTTCCCACAGTCTCCTCTTCTCCAGGCTGAACAAGCCAAGTAACCTCAGCTTCTTCTCTTATGGCTTCTTCTCTAGACCCATCACCATCTCTGTAGCCCTTCCTGGTCACTTTATAATAGCCTAATGTCTTTTTTATATTGTGGCACCCAAAACTGCACACAGTACTCAAAGCAAGGTCGTGCTCACACAGATTAGAGTTTTATTTATTGTAATTTAATTTTTTTTTTCAGAAAGTGTTCCACTGTTTTAATATGGTTTTATTATTATTTTATTTTCAATATCAAATGCTCAAGTGACAGAGGAAAAACTTACTGTGATCTTCTCTCACATTCTTTAGCACTGTACCATTAGTTGTTTTGAGAAAAAGAGGAAGATTCCCCTGGTGTAGGTACAACTCATGTTCTTGAAAACTCAGATAGTAATCCTGAGTCTGGCCTAATGTATTATGACCATGCCTAAGTCACTTCACTTATGCGTATCCTCTTGTAAAGCATGAAGAGAAATATGTTTCTCCATTAATTCTTTTGATATACAGGAGTACAGTAGAGTATCTTTGTGCCACATCAATGCCAATCAACATCTGTGTCACCACTGTCCTACTGGAACTCAAACAGTAACTGTTATTGGTACTGACATGTCCTAGACAATAAACTGAGATGCTATTCATCATCCCTCAGTTCATGCCATTTTTCCATGTCCTTTTTCATCTCTGTCTCAATCTCATGTTATTTCTCATGGTACTTTTGAACAAACAATGAGAAACTAAAATTTAGATCATGTCATCTTCAAATATTTATGAGTTATGATAATATAAGGCTCTGTTTAGTATAAAGCACATAGAAAAGTAACCTTTAAGTACAACTCAAAGCTAAATTTAGATGAGAGTCCCTACTGCTGGCATGTTTGCAGAATGTGAAACCTACCATTGCAATCAGTCACAGGGATTCAGCTGGAACTGGAAGGGTTTGTCTTGTGCTTTATGTTGCAGTCTTTGGCATGTTTACATGCAACATCTTTGTGCTTCCAGATATTTGGGAAGTACCTGGTTCACACAATTCCAAAAGATGTGTCCCTTGCAGTGATGTCATGCCAGCAAAGCCAGGCAGAAAAGCTGAATGGCCTTCTCTCTTCTGCTACAGAAAAGAATGGGCTCTATAAACAGACTGAGCTCAAACAACCTGCAAGGGCAATGGCTGTGTCTTGGAGGACTGACCCGTTAGAGAAGAACATGTGGCCTTTTTTTTTAGTTTTTATCCTTTTACTAGGATATCAAAGTGTGAGGTATAATGCATATGTTTGGCCTCCCAATAAGTAGGAACAGAAAGCAGAAATATTCAACATTTTGTCTTTCTTTTTTTCTTGACTTTTGCTTTAAATTTCAACCAATTTCAGAATTTACCTGGAAATATCTTGGAAAACAGTTATATATTACCATTTAAGATGTTCCAGTTTTAAAAGGGGGAACCAACCAATCTAAAACCTTTACATCAGGCTTTCACTGTTATCTTTAGACTTCAGCAGTCACTGCCATGTCACCTCTGCTTGTGGAGTCTCAGCTGCAGACACTGCAGAAATGTGTGCAGTCCAGAGACTTCGAGAGAGTTACAGTGCAGCTGGTTCTGGGAAAAGGAAACAAAGCAGTTGTATCAGCATGGTGTTATACCCAAGGAAAATTTGTAACAATTATTTCCAGCACCATGGCACTGTGTGGATGTCAAAATGTAGTTGGTTTGACCTTCTTGGAGGAACACTTGATTGTGCACTATAGACACATTCCATTCTAAAAGAGCAGTCTGACTATTTTTTCTATTAAATGAGAGGAAATTACAAGAACACAGAGAAAAAGATGATATTTTCAGCTTCTTCAATAATATGCAATTTCACAGCCCTCATATTATGAATAAAAACAGTTCCCTATTGCTAGAATCTATGACCAGTCATTTAGAGTATTTTCACACAAGGAAAGCAGGTAAAAAAGTAGTAACCTTTTCAGTAGCAGCAATAGCACTCTTCCTTAGGTTGCTTTTGGTAATGCCAGAACCCTAACAGATTTGTCTCATTTAGAGATAAATATAAAATCAAATAGGAGACACTTTAATGCCTGGAAAATGTATCACCTGTGCAGTGGATATTTGTAAAACAGACAGGCAATGCCAATTTTGTGGGTTTTTTCTGACTTTCTGAGCTTTTAGCCATTTGCTGCTTGCTGTGAAGTTATACATGCCTCAAAGTCAGGAAGGAGTGGAAGGCACACTTACAGGTGGTGTCTCTGCTGGTTTTGAACTTATTTTTTTCTTCCTCAGCAAGTGAAATACTAGTAATGATACAGTTGTTTCACCAAATCTAAAGGTAAGAAAGAAAAATGGCAATGCCTACTGTTGTAAGTTTTGGTGACCTCACTGCTACAGGGCTCAGCGTTAGTAGCTGTCAAATAAATTCACATATAAAAACAATCAGGTCAGAGTTGGCTGCTCTGTATGTTGACGATCACTAGACATGTTGAATATAGAGCAGGAACAGTTCTTTTTTTTTATCTTTAATTCAACTGGACTTACATCAATAAATTCAGATGTACTTATAAGAATTAGTGTCTTATTGCTTCAAAATTAAATCAATATTTTTCTTCATGAAACAGCTCTATATAGTATTCTATCTAGATATTTACTTATTTTCTAAGCTCAGCCACCAATCCAGGCCAGACTTGCAAAAGAGATTATATCAACTGTATTTCAAGGGATCAGCAACAGCAAAATATAATGTCAAGTACTTTTTTTTCTGAAATTGAGAGATAAAAAAACAAAATAAGTTAAATAGCTTCAATAAGCAAGTATATATCATAATGAAACACACAAACCAAGCTGAGTTAAATACAGAGGTAGATTATTTAAATCCCTGCTAACTGGACAGCCACTCCATCCCCTGCTGGATGTTGTTCTTGGTCTGACCCTCACATCAGATTAAAGAATCAGAAACTCCTTTAATTTTATCTAGGCACTTTTTGATTTGCAATTAGACTCTTTTTCCATGTTTAGTGAGTGATCTGCACTGGTATCTTGGCAAGTAAAATCTTGCTATTATACTACTTTATAATATTTTTTCAAGAATAATTTATGATTTGTAAGATGTTTCCCTTCTTGAAAATACAATATATTCGAGTAATTGAGGATTCTTCTCCTCTTCAGAAAAATAGGCAGCTTTTTTCTTCATTGCATTTTCAAGTTCTATGGTTTGCAAACATGAAGAGGACCTTTGTATATGGAACTGAAAAATTAACGCTGTTGAATGAACTGGATGACGTAGCACCTCAAGAAGGAGAGATTTATAATAATGGTTAATACTCCAATGCAATAAGCTATAAGAAATCTAATGTTTGAAAAATGAAGCTGCAGGAATTTAGATTAATATTGAAACATAAAAGTTTAATTAATTAATTAATTAATTAATTGGACAAACTAGTCTTACACCATTTGTTGTAGTTTTAAATCAAAACTGAACAACTTTCAAAAGTCTATGATGTAGATACTATCGAAATTACATGTCTGAAACAGATATTCATCAGTTCTGCCTCAAGAAATCTAAGAAACCGCTAGTACTTACATTGTTTTGTAATTTAAATAATTAAAATTTTCATCTATATTTTGATTTACAGGGTAAGAACAAAACATTTAATGAAGTAAAATACACATTCAAGTGTTCAAAATCATAAAATGTCAAAACCCAGTCAGGCAATATAGAGATTTATAAATTGGGCAAATACAGCCATATTTTTGGATCAGCAGCCAATGACCCATACTTAAGGCTAACCCATACAGTGGAATATTATATAGCTTTTCCTAAAGGAGGCAATAGGTATTTATTAAAAACATCTTGATCAACACATATATATATATATATGGAGAATGGAGTATAATTTTGTAAATTTAATTTTAGGCATGACTATTGTTTCTTGGTTGAAAATTCAAAAATAGTCATCGGAAACTTACTTATTAAGGTGGAATAAGTTTGAAGCAGTTGAAAATGCTGTCTTACAGTGGAAAGTCTTGGTCAGTCTTATCTTTAGATAAACTCAGCTGCAAGATTTTGCTATTCAATATCTGTAGAAATTTGTCTTAATACATACTGAAAAAAAAAGACTGTATATTTTAACCCTCCATGTTTGCTCTTTTTGAGAGGGATTCATCTTACCCACCGTCCACTCTCAAATAGTCTACTCTAAGCAAGTCATGTAACCTGCCTCAACAAGCAGTAATAAGATGTAAATGTCTCCAGTGACTGACTTGTCCCACCAAAGTCTAGAGATCAGGATAGCACACAGATAGCTTCTAGAAGTGCTTCTCCCTGGTTGACTGTAAAAACTGCTTTGGTGATGAGCTCAAACTGAAATTTCAGCTTTTAAATTGCTCAAGTGATATGTGAAATTCCAATAGTTTATGATCTTTCTTAATAAGCCTTTATAAGAAATATTTGGCAGATCATAGCCCAGTCCTTCAACGTATGCTGATGTGAATAAATTCTATTTCATGCAAACATTTATGTGCATGAGTGTTGGCAACAAAACTGGTTCCTTCCATAGTAGAATGACATCAGTGAGTGGCAGAACTGAGGCTGTAGCACCAGACAGACCTTATCTGTTCTCTCAAACCCAACAGCAAGTCCTCTGACAGAGATCAGAGGACATATTATATTAACATAACATATTATGTTATTATTATGTTATTAACATGTTATATTAACAACTTAAGATTTTATGTGCATACTTCTTTATGAAATAAAGTGGTGATACAGCAATGAGTGTGTTTTATAGCAACTTCAACAATTACCAGCATTGCTTACACAGTGAACTGTTACTTTGCTTGTATTGAGCCAGATACCCTCCTGAAGTTAAAGTAATTAATCTACAGTGTTTTCAATCTACCTGTGCTGCTTTGACTTATCCTGCAATTTTGTTGATAAAATAAACATTTGTGTTCCCTAATTAGATTGGAAAAATAACTAATTGAGTCCTTCATTATTGTACCAGCAGCTGCACATACAAATGTGCATTTCTGGAAGATGTCCTCCAAATTTTTATAGCACTAAATGGAAACTAATTGCAATCTAAATTCCCCATTGACAGCCATTTTATAGTGCCAATTCACCTATTAGTATCCCCAATTATGAAGGAACAAAATAACAGACAGAACAATGTAAAAGTTAATTTAGGAAATATCTAAAATGCTTTGTAAATGGAAAATACTGCTATGATTGAAGCCATTCACTGATTAGATGATGAAGGAAAAGGTGAGAGACATGTTGACCTTGCTGCCTAAAAAGTACTATTTGCCTTACTAGGGTGCGTTCAAAATACACATAAAAACCTGTCCACACTTAAAAAAAAGGGCAAAGCTGTTATATTCTAAAGAGAAAATGAATTTACTTTATTTGCATCAAATATCTGTCAGTAAATGAACTAAAAATTATAATTCACATCAGTCACAAAGTACAGAAAAATAAAGCAGGAAGGTGCAATTTTTCCAGCAAATTTGGATCAGGAATTACCATGCTGAAATTTAGCCAACTACAAATTTATGGTTAAGTTATAACTGTGGGAGTTTACTTTGATTTCTTAGTCACCATTCAATAGACTATCTACTGACATTCTTAGAAGCTCTGAGGATGAAGTGTGACTACCTTTCCTTTCCTCTGCTAGTACATTTTTGGTAACTATGAAATTAACCTTATTTCTTTTCCATAAGTCTTAACTTTAAAATTTTAAAATTTACTTTTACTCTGTAAATCTGTTTTTCTGTCATAAAGCTCAAAAGTCTGAGAACCCACCAACCTCAGACAATTGTCCAGAAGGTGATAAAACTTCAAAGCATTTGCTGTCCTACAATATCAGCTGAAAATAAAAGGTACCATCCATGTTAATTCCTGGGTCCTGGTCTTTAGTGACCACTTCATATTTCTGATGTTCCCCCACGGAAGATCAAAGAAAATGGTATTTCCTTTTCATTCATGTTAAACATAGTGAAGAACATTTATATTTCAAATATGCATTTATAAATCAAATATGCATGTGTATTTCAAAATGCAGATATATACAATATACCTATATCAGATAGGTTTCTTTTTCTCTGAAGGCAATCACTGGCATTTATTTTCTTAAAAAATATTTCCCCTGTATTAAATGAGGTGAGATGATTCATGAGTGATCACACTGAGAGATCTACTGAGATTCAATGTAGTTAGTAGGTATTTGGCAATAAAAATAAATCAGAATCAAAAGTATTTTCTGTATCCTGTGTTGTTGTGAGTGAGGGACTTACAAAAAGAGATTCAGGAGATTTCCATCAGGAGATGGAAAAATAAGGAAGGGAGTAATTTATATTTATTTAGGTGGGATGATGAAAGGGATAACATGCATTACCTTGGTGGATTGGCAGTCGCCTTAGTAGTACCTGTGTAGTACCATGCTGAGTCATTATGTGTTGTTAGCTGCCACTGCAATCACAGAAAGACTTATTGAGAAGTAGATTACGTAATAAAAATAGCTAAATCCCCACTAGAATTCTGCCTGAGACAGAGTAAATTCAGCTCGTGAGCTCACCATTTGGAAAAGTAACAACTGATGTATAATGCAATATTTGGGGTGCCTCAGGGCTCCCCTGTTGGGGATAAAACTGTTGGAGAGAGCTCAGCTGCTTCGTGTCACACAGGATGAATTGCAAGCTGGCTGGCACTACCAGAGCAGTGAAAACTGCTCTTCTGTAAATCCACTCTGCTCTATGTTCAGCTATAGTGTGTTTACCCTGTCTGGAGACCAGGTACCCACCAAAGCTGCTCTCTCACTCCCCTCTGCAACTGGACAGAGAAGAGAAAATATAACAAAGGATTCATGGGTTGAGATAAGGACCAGTACAGAACACTCACCAATTACTGTCATAGGCAAAAAGACTCAAAGTGAGGATACTACTTAAATTTATTACTGAAAAAATCAGAGCAGGATAATGAGAAGTAAAATAGATCTCAAAACCACTTTTCCCCCACACCTCCCTGATCCCCAAGTTCTAGCTCTTCCTCCCCAGAGATGCAGAGAGACAAGGAATGGGGGTTATGGTTAGTTGTTGTTTCTGACACTGCCCACAGATGGGAGTCCTTCCCCTGCTTCCCATGGAGTCCCTCAGGAGACAATCCTCCGTGAACTGCTCCGGCATGGGTCCATCCCACAGGCAACAGTTCTTCACACATTGCTGCCACATGGGTTGCTTTTCCACAAGGGTTCAGTCCTTCAGGCACAGGCTGCTCCAGCGTGGGTCCCCCACAGGCCACAAGTCCTACCAGGAAATCCTGCTCCAGAGTGAGCTCCTCTCCTCTGCCAGGACCCTGCTCCAACATGGGCCTCCCATGAGATCACAGCTTCCTTCAGGCATCCACCTGCTCCAGCGTGGATCTCTGCACTCCTGTGGTCCTCCACGGGCTGCAGGGGCACAGCTGCTCCACCATGGGCTTCACCATGGGCTTCAGGGAAACCTTGGCTCCAGCACCTGGAGCACCTCCTGTACCTCCTTCTCCACTGACTTTGGTGTCTGCATTGCTGTTCACATATTCTCACTCTGCTCTTCTCTGGCTGCAACTTTCATCTGCAAAATAACTTTTCTCCCCTTTAAATACATTATCACAGAGGTGTTACTATCACTTCCGATGGGTTTGGCCTTGGTCAACAGCAGGTCTGTACTGGAGCCAGCTGGCATTGGCTGTACCAGATATGGGGAGAAGCTTCCGGCAGTTTCTCACTGAAGCCAACCCTGTAACACTCCAGCTACCAAAACCTGGCCACAGAAACCTAAAACATGAGTGAACAAAATACAGCAACAGGACAATTTATGGTATGTGTTATAATCCAGTTTAATCCACTAGTAAATTGTCTATTGAAAAAAAGAAAGCACAGTTTTTCTTTTGGTTATTATTAAGATGGATTATTGATTAACTGAGATGTTGACATGGAGTCTGGTGGCTGAATTTGGAGTAATTTTCAGTGGGAATGGAATCACAGAAGAAAATCATTTATACGAAAACTGTAGGCATATCTTCAGCTTTTTATTATAGAAAATCAATGATTCCTGTTGAATTCAAATGGTTTTATTATTATCCTTTTGTAGCAAAGATCCAGAAATCACACCCAACAACAGAGAGTTGTTAGATGGAACATTCCATTTATTAATGACACTGGGAGCCACTGGGAATTATTCTCCATAAGTGGCTCAATAGAACAATCTTAAAACAAGATATTTATACGATTTTGAACAAAGAACTCAACAACACCTTCTAATTAATTCTGCCTCTCCCCTTGATGCCTTGGGGTTTTTCATCATATTTCTAGGATTTTAGCCTGCCTGTATGGGCTCACTTGGAGAGGTTTTTGCCAGGCCTTTCCTGGCAATGTTTTAATTCTTCGTGTAGTTAACGGGGGTTGCAAGACACAACAGAGCTGCTAGAGAGGTTCTGGGAGGGGGACCTGGCGGGGGACCTGGAGGTGGCGTTAGGGAAGAAGAAGATTGATGGTTGGGCGTCTTGAAAACTTCAGTTCAAGATGGACTTTGGTTAGGTAGGATGAGGGGGGTAGGCTCCCGAAGGTTATAAATGTAAAGGGGTCAGGTGATCTCTCTCGTCATCACTCCTGGACCCTGGAAACTCCCATTAAAGTACTGTTCTTCTTTGCATCATTATTAATTTATTTTTTGCAGTTTTTGTCTCCCCCTCTAATTTCAGGCATCACCCTTTTTACATCATCCAGGTACTCTCAAATTTCTTCTAGTGTCCCATTCATGGAGTAATGTTGCCATCCCACGTCTTCTTTCAACCATGCATTGAGGCTAGAGTCTCTTGAGTAGGGTTGCTGCCTTCAATTCCATGCTTTTCATCATTCAAACTTTGGCTGACCTTTCCATGTTGGCAGGCCCTCAACATAAGAGCACCCCAGTTTCACTAACTTTTGACTCCCTACCTTATTGTTTTAACTACCTCCTAAGACATATCATCTATCTTTGGTTAAACATTACCTGCCTAATCCCTATCTAAAACAATTCTCTACTAATTCTATTGATTTGAGTTTTTAGGGTACACTGGCAATTTTAAAAACTGCTTTTTAAAATTTTAAAATTGCTTTCTACAGGTGCCTGGCTAAGCTTTTCTAAATCCCAATTTATCTCTAAGTCAAGCATGACTCTAACCGAATTTAAGCAAAATCTCATGGCCCTAACTTTGATTATATAAGGCATAGTTGCTAAAAACTTAAAATCACACTAAAAAATCATTATCTTTATACCACTTTGAGAAAAGATTTTGTGCAAGATTAAGTAGATTTGTAGGTGATGACTCAACTTCTATGAGGGTAAATCTGCATTCTGACAGTAAAGTTAGTATAGTCAAGATAATTTACCTGGTCTAAGGACAAGACCTCCAGTCTTAGCAAATTCTAAATTTAGATCAACACTAAATTCAAGATTCTTTGTCTGGATAAGGTGATAAATTGTTTCAGTGAAGGTGGCATCTGATTCTTTAATGAAACAGGCTAATGTTAACAGGCTTTTCTGTTCTTTGGTTCCAAAATGAATTTGCACAGGCTTTCAGAATAAAATCTTTAAAATCTTAGCCACAATTCAGCGAGATCAGAAATCAAAAGGATTTTTATCTGAGTTAGAATTTAGGCTATTTGCTTTAGCCTAATATGTGCATTCCCTATATTATTTTATTTTCCTTCTTTTCTAGGTTTGGATTCAGTGTTACTTGACTGCTGAACAAAACAATCTTAAAGGTTTTGCACATTGAGAAAAAAGTTAATTAGCTTTTTCTGGCTTCTCTACCCAGTGAGCTCAGTTGTTATGACAACCAAATTTTTATCACTTTCTTAACATCAGTCCCTTTGATTTCTGCAATTATAAAAAAAAAATCCATATAAAATTTGAAAAAATCTATAATTTAAAATATTTAGAACCACATAGTTCATCGTCATTAATAATGGCCATGCTTACTAACTTCTTCTAAGAGTCAAAGATTTATTCCAAGGGTTATCAATGGCTCAGTGAAACAAATATTTATAACTCTCCACTGGATCTACAAACTCACCTACAGAGATTACAGATGAAATAAATTACTTTAATCCTGATGCCAGAAGATGTCATGCAGTACATCCCTGTTTGACAAAGGGGCTTTTATTATTATTTTGATTGTGCTCAGGAAATACAGCTAATGAGACATTTTTGTGTCAGGGTGTCATGATGCTTATTTTTTTCTGTATAACTTTTCCTGGCTGGGAAAATTTCGATTTGCATCCAGCAGTTCTTCACACAGTTTCACTTGCTATTTGAAAAAACAATCTTTTAGGAATAATATCCCATATGATCTTTTATTGGAAGAGGATAAAACATTTATGTGCCGAAGGCTAGAAAACAGAGGACTGTGTTATTCATCAGTGGAGATTTGTGTGAGATTTTGTGGATTTGTTAGGTACAGATAAAGTAAAAAATTTAGGATGGGCATTATTATTCTCCTCTCTAGTAATCCCATGGAGTGTAAACCAAGGATTGATGATTTCATGCCTACATTCTCTGAATATGGTCTGGACAAGATCAGGTACTTCAAAGTACACCTGCATTGAAGCACATAGAATCAGGAAATCATTTAAGTTGGAAAAGACCTTTAAGGTCATCAAGTCCAAGCATTAACCCAGCACTGCCAAGTCCACCACTATATCATGTCCTTAGACGCCGTATCTACACATCTTTTCAATACCTCCAGCCATGATGAGCCCCCCTTCTTCCCTGGGCAACCTGTTCTAGTGCTTTTTCCACAAAGTAATTTTTCCTAGTATCCAATCTAGCCCACCCCGGCACAATTTTAAGCTGTTTGCTTTCATCCTATTGCTGGTTACCTGGGAGAAGAAGCCAACACTCACCTCACTACAACTTCCTTTCAGGTCCCCACTGGACTAAACATCCCCAGCTCCCTCAGCTGCTCCTTGTAAGACCTGTGTTCCAGACCCTTCATCAGATCTGTTGCTGCTCTCTGGTCTTGCTCCAGCAACTCAATGTCTTTCTTGTCATGAGGGGCCCAAAACTCAACACAGCATTAGAGGTGAGGCCTCATCAATGTCCGGTACAGGGGGAAGATCATGACCCTGGTCCTGCTGGCCACACGATTGCTGACACATGGAATGAGATGATAAAGACAGTCGACACAACATATTTCTGAGAATCACCTCCCTGGGAACTTTTATACATAAAACGGATGGAAAACTAAGGAAGCTATTTGCCCACAAGGGTTGAAATCACTCTGCAAGAAAAAGATTCATCTGATATATCTTTCAAAAGAAGAAATAAGTTTGATTCTTCTTTTGAAATGTGGCAACCCAAAGACTGGAGATCTATCCGATATGGAAATGTTGTTCCATCTCCTTCAAATGTTCCAACTCCTCCAGTTCTTTTTCTGAAGGAAATGGAAATATTTCAGAAGGAACTTCATGTAAACAGCTCCTTGTAACTTTTTAATGGTATAGTACTAAACTGGGTTCAAGTCTGGAGTTGCACTAAAAGAAACAAAGGCCCTCTCAAACAGAAACATATGATTATCCACACTGTTTAATTTGCAGCTAGTTCCTGTCACAATTTTGGCCTTTGAATATTTTCCTCTATTGTGTATTAATCAGAGCAGTCACAAAGAACATAGTAGCTTCTTCTCTTCACTCATCCTTCTTCTTCTCTTCTTTTTGCCTCCTATGTATGGTTTCCCAAGCTGAAGGCAGTCATATTCAGTTGTTTGCTGACAGAGAGATCAGACTCACTGCAATCTTTCCAAATGCACTGCTCCTTCATTTGTATGCACCAAAGCCACCTTTCTCTGCAGACTAGAATAATCTCAGTATTGGGGAGATTATGCTGCTGTCAATAAGTCCTCAGCTTTTGCCTCACATTGCCATAGCACAAGGCTACATCTTGAAGGCTAGATGAGCTTGTCATTTCATTTCACCCCTTCAATATACCAAAAAGGAATTTTGCTTGAGGAAAAAGTGACTCTGATAGGACATTATGTAGCTTGTAGGAAACAGTTCCTCTTTGTGATCTAGTAAAAAAAAAAAGGTTCTCCTTAAACATAGGCAACCAAAAACTTATTTGATGCTTAGCCAAAAACAACCTGCAAATATTATAAAGTCCTAAAAGCAATGGAAAAATGGAAGAGCAACGGGAAAATGGGGAAATGCAGTCAAGCTTTCTGAGTTCTGATATTAGCTGTGTGGCTTAACTTGTCACAAAACAATTCTTTCTCTTCCTTTCTAAAACTTGTGAGAATCTGGTAAACTTTTTACTTATTTTTGATGAAAGCTTGCCATATATTTTGATAGCAATGATGTTTTAAAAAATACA
>WEIV01004320.1:1049-14652 GCA_013390005.1 Calyptomena viridis
AGCAAAGTTTTTCTCTTTTTCTTGTTTTTATTTTTGTTGCTCTTTCTCTTCAAATCTCTCTGCCTATTCTATGTCTGACACTAGACACCTTAGGAGAGCAGGGGTTTAGCAGCTTTACAAAACTGCCAAATTTCATACCCATTACTTGCTTTCCATTTGTTACAAGTTTTTTAGACAGTCATTACAATAAAATTTAATTTTTCATTTTGTACATCTCCAGTGATTCCATAAGTCTTCACTTGACTTATGCAGCTCATCTCTTTCAGTTCTGCCTAGTACATCTATTCCAAAATATGGTAATGGTAGAATATAGTTTTAAATTATTAAGATTAAAAAAAGCCCCAAACCTTGATCTAAAATCACACTGGTTTAATTTCTAAAATAGTTGTTATATATAAATAAGTACTCAGATGGTAAACAGACCTAATTTTGTATATTGGAAATACAATTTTTTAAACATGTATTTCTTTATATTTAATTTAATATTTTAGATACTGAGGAAGAACTGCTGCACTGTTCATACAAAAAAGGCTCTTATTTTCTCGATGATTATGAACAAAATAGGATTTGAAATTAATTCTTGGCTGTATTGAGTTCTATAGGAGGATTTCCAGTGAAGCTCTCTGTGAATTCCATTATCCATTAGTGACATCTGGATCATATACTATGCAATTATGACTCAGAGTGCACTGATTCTATCTACCAAAACAAGACTATATCTTGAAAACATTATGTTCTTGTATAGATCCACTTGGACAGTCTTGCTGGACATTTTTCCATTAATGTACTACACTTTTGAAAGCACATCATGTGGTTTGATACAAAGTCCAGACTGTCACAAAAATTGATTAATTTTGTTCCAATTTTCATTTTCTCAACAATCTTTGTCTTATTAATGGATGAATATAATTTTACCCGGAGTTCTCTTTGCAGTCTTAAGATTGTCACAAGAATAGAGTAGGTGTCATTTTCTCTTCTTGTTACAGTCTTTGTCATGAGTTCTCACAGACCTTTAATGCTTGATATGTTCTCATTCTTATTACATATTCTCATTCCCATAACAAAGATTATAACGAGAGAAGAAAATGTCATAAAATTAATCCATTCTCATAACAGACTGTAATGAGGACAGAAAATGGAACAAAATTAATCCATTCTCATTACAATGTGAAGACTGTAATAAGAACAGAAAAAGGCATGAAATTTATCCTCCTTGTGACAGTCTTAAAATTGTACCAGGGCAAGAAAGGATACAAGATTAACTGACCCTTAAGACAAAGGCTCTGACTAGAACTACCAAGGTAAACCATTCTTACCATAAAAAAACCTGGAAATGTGTGATTCTATGTTTGTGTAAAGATGCCATATGTAAATCACTTGTCATTGTAAAGCCTCTAAAATAGCTTTTTTATATCCATGTCAACACAGTGGACTGGAAAGGGTACATACAGTTTGAACATTTTGTGTGTCAAAATTCAACCTGTGATTGGAAAAAAATCATGTAAGTTACACCATTAAAATTTAATTCAGATTGCTTAACGGAAAACTTATTATTTGTATTGGACAAATTTGACCAAATGATTAAAGAGGTATTTTTTCTTTGTAACTTTTCTTCCAGATAACAGAGAAAATTTAACACCTCTCATCTCTCACATATATGGGATTTCATTCCCAAAAGGCTTCAGGTACTAAATTCTTCCTTAATGCTCACATGAAGTATGCCAGTCAAAACATCTGACCCACAAACACCTGCACATCCACCTCTTGCTGAAACCTGGAGAGACCGCCTGGTTTGATTCAGTATTAGTTTTCTAAGTTCTTCAGTAGTTTTTAGGTTGCATTTGATGATGTGATGTACTGTTCTGGTTTCAGCTGAGATAGGTTTAATTTTCTTCTTTAGGTTTTGTCTTGACAGTCATCGTCATTTAGGGGATTTGGAGATGGAATGGTTCCTCCTACTTACTGTCCCTCTGGTCACCTTCCAAAGTAGCACTCTGCTTATTGTGGATCCCATCCCAAGGTGCTCAGCTCTCTCTCTGTGCAATATCAAGTTAGGATGCAATATTAAGATAGGTAGGGCAATGTTTAATATTCCAGAATCCGCATCTTTTGTGGTCACTTCGCTTGTACTATAATTGTGAAATGGTGTTCATGAAAAAAAATCTGCATTTGCCAATCTCTGCCATTTAGGGACATAAGTGTGATCTAAACAAGATGAGGGATTTTTTTTTCTTTTATGTTGAATTATGCCACACTGAGATGAAAGTACTCCCCATGTCTTCAAAGAATTCAGTAATCTATACTGATTTAAAAAATATCACGTCAAGCAATAAACCAAACCAAACAAACACCCCAAAAAACCTTACCAAAACCAGCCTTTTTTTGTAGCTTCTGACTCTAGTAATTCCGGGAGAAATACCCAAGACATAATCATCTATGATTTTCTTGAAAGCAATTTTCTTTTTGTGGCCTCATGAATGAAAACTATTTACTGACTCCTATCCATCCTGTTTGATTAGGTGCACTTTTTTAAGCAAGCTATTAATATTTCTTCCCTTGTTCCCTGAGTATGGATTTGTTCAAGACAAATAGACAGACTTTTATTTTTTCCACAATAAACATGCAACATTATGGCTGGGAGTTTTTGCTCACTAGTTCTTACACCGTCTTCTGAAAACTGTAACCAAAGAAGTTTTCATATCATTTAACTCTCAGGAATTTTCATGCTTTGAGGGATGATGTTGTGTACATAGTTACATAACATGACTGAAAGATAATTATTCTTGTTCAGAACTGCATATTTCATAATATAATCCTCTATTCATTAACCTATATAAAAGAGAGGAGTGTTATATAAAGAGTGCAAGAGAAATTGTTTTTTAGTAATTTTCTCCAATCAAACTGGGTTTTGTTTGTTTTGTTTTGGTTTTTTTTTTTTTAATTGGACTGACTTAAATTTACAAAGCATGATTATAAGCACTCACAGTTCCTCCTGAACTTTGAAAAATAAACCTGTGCGTTTTTCAGAATATTTCATTGAACAATCTCAGTGAATGACTCAGTCTTTCTTATTCCTTCTTGTCCATTCAGGCAAAAAATCCACTGTTCTAAAACACCAGTAAACATCCTTCTTTATGTCTTGCTTTTAAGTGTTAGCTTACTGAATTGGACACCACTTCCTTTATCTCTTTCCTAAGTACCATCAGTATGTGCAAAGCCATGGGCTTACATTTTTCAGAAGCTTCTGCTTTTTACCAGGTCTCAAATAGTAATATTTGTTAGATTCTATCTCAGCTACAAGTTTTAAAGCCTGTAAGTCCCTCAAAACTTCCATTTAGTGCTCAACCATCATTTCCATTGAGTTGCCTTCCTACCATTTGGTCAAGAAGGTAAACAAGAATAAAATGGCTGAAGCTCAGTCCAGAAATATGTTATTGTAAGGATATAAAATGGTATGTTAATTAAAAGTGGCTTGGGGTTATTACATCTCACTTTATTTTCATTTAGTGCTCTCAACTGTCAAGGCAAATTTATCTTGTGGGCTGCTTTTCTGCTGAGAAATTCCTAGGAAACACTTGGTGACACATATTACATATTTTATACACTAGCCACTAACAAGTTGTAAGGGCCTAAATGTGATGTGGATCTTAGACATTCCTTTCATGTCTTATAGATATACCACTAAAAACATAATACATCTGGAATTAGAAGTTTCATCTAACTGGTAATTCAGTGGATCTGTTGCTAAGCACACTCATTTGTATGTGTGTTATATGTAAATATATATGTTTCATAAATTATATGGGTACAATTTGGAATGTAGTTTATCGTTTCACTTTACAACCTTATAGAATTTACTACAGGAACTGATAACACACAAATACCTCTCTTGGTTTTATTCTTACTTTTTATCATCATTTCTTCATAAACAGTTGGCCTAGATATATTCTTACAAACAGGGAAAGGGCCATTTTTGAATTTTGAAGAGCTGCAAAACTTTTCTCTCTGTCAGTATACTAGCACTGACCCAGGGTAAATCACATCTAAAAAGTAAAATATTCAACTGTAGATAGTTCATGACTTATTTATGAATGGATAAGTTTTTACAGAATGCAAAATTAACTCTTCTCCCTGTAGCAGATAGAGGTGAAAAAAAAAAGGAGGAAGGGTAAGCAGAAACTGCCATTACCATTGCATTTTCCAGGCAGTGCATACAAATGCCTTTTGTGTTTTACTGCTGTCAGTAATCAAGTGTTTAACATTTGGTTGCACTCTATTCCATAACGAAAATGCTATGGGAGTGCTTGGAATGAAATGAAATTAAATGTTCTCAATTACAGTGTATACATGAGCTGTGTTTAATTATATGAAGTAATGATTTTGGCATTTGGGGGCTTTTTAATTTTTTTTTTAATTTGTTTTGGTTTTTTTTCTGTTTTCCTTCTCCCCACCCCACTTTGAATCTGTGTCTCTTGTTAAAGAGGTGTTCTTTGGCCAGATCTCTTTCTATCCAACTAAGTGAGAATTTGTTTCAAAGTTTTCAACTAAATATGTGAAATTTTGTTTCCTAAAGAAAAAGGCAAACTTAATGATTTTGGCACTATCCAGTTACTAGAATAAAAGGAAGTCCCAGGAGCCTTGACTGCTCATGAACGTCCTAGATTTATATTGTAGTTCCGTATTGTCCAAGAACACATGCAGCTTACTCAGAATGCATGTTCATGTGCAGACATGGAATAAATCTGAGAGAGGCAGAATTTGCATGCAAAAATTGTTACATAGAATAGGCCTCTCATTATACGAAGATTCTCTTAGAATCCAGGAGAGTGACCACTGAATTCTTCAACTGAGTTGCTTGAAAATGGCTTGAACTCTAAGATACATGATTGCAAGTGGCAAAGTCACACAAAAGTGATAGTTTTGTGTCAAAACAATATCTGCATTATAAAAATAGGTAGGCTATAGCACAAACTGTTTGTGAAAGGATTTGGAGAATAGTTCAGTTTGGCCGATTTCATGTGTTCCATGAACTTCTGATTTGGAAGTTTGTAAGTCTTTTCAAAGGTATGAAAATTCTTGTCCAGTTCTATATATTTATTTTCAGGGACTGATGACATCCATATGCTTTTTTTGTCCAGCTTTATAGCAGTGTAAATTCATGCTAGACCTGAAAAAAGAACTCCTCCTTTGAAGATGTAGCTTGTGCTGTCTTGCTAAGAAGCACATGTTTCCTGGACTGTTGACTAAGATAAAGTAACATTTTGATCTGTTCACACCTGCTCTATGAGAGGGACTAATACAAGAATAACACTTCTAAACTTCTTCTTCCTCCTTTTATTAGGCTGTATGATATATGCAGTATTTTCCAGCCTTGCAAACTGGCTTTCTCTATGTCCCAAGTGACAAGAAAACAGTCTTATGGTCCAGTCTTATTCAATTTGATCATATTCAATCAAAGACCTGGATGAGGGGATAGAATGTACCCTCAGCAAATTTGCTGATTATATGAAACTGGAGGTAGCTAATACACCTGAAGGCTGTGCTGCCATTCAGTGGGACTTTGATAGGCTGGAGAATGGGAAGAAAGAAACGTAAAGACGTTCAACAAGGGCAGTGTAGGGACCTGCACCTGTGGAGGAATAACTCCGGGTACAAGTTCAGGTTAGAGGATGATGTGCTAGAGAGCATCTCTGTTGAGAAAGACCTGGTAGTCTTAGTGGATGACAAGTTGACCATGAGCCAGCAGTGTGCCCTTGCTGCCAGGAGGGCCAATGTTATCCTAAGATGCAAAGGAAGAGTGTGATCAGCTTGTCAAGAGACATGATCCTGCCCTTCTAATTGGCCCCAGTGAGACTACATCTGGAGCACTGTGTCCAGTTCTGGGCTCCTCAGTACAAGACAGACAAGGAGCTACTGGAGAGTTAACGCGTTCCCTGGGCGCTGCTGGAGTCCCTTTTCAGCCCAGCCAACTCCCTACGGCAATGGTTGGGGACGTTAGGGGATTCGAGGCAGAATGTGACCCTGGAAAATTAATTTTTCACACATTATCGGTGAACAAAGGAGGCAAGAAGTCCTCCCTGAGTGACTCAGTCCAAGTTTATTCCAGAATTCTGAGGTAGCAGCCTCAGAGACTTCTAGCACACTTAGAGAAGAACAACCCAGAAAGGCGGAGAACAAAGGACTGCAGGAACTTTTAACTGGGGGTGGTAACCTGGGAATGGGCCAATGGGAGACCGAGATGGGAAGGGCTAGGGAAGGATGGACAAGCCTGAGTAACCAATAGGAGTAAGGGGAGCAATGGGAAAGGTCACATGTGCTTATGACCTGCGGAGAATTAGGAGATCTCCTAGGAGGGGTTTATTGATTGGCAGGGAAGATGCTGGAACAGGAGGTGTGTTTTAGGTGACTGATAGGGGGGAGGCTGGAAGAGGGGTGGAACTGAGGGGGGCAGTTTTGGGGATTTACATAATAAGGGCTGGATACATTTAACTGAATGTACCACTACAGAACGGGGTGGAACAAACTATTATGAAAAGGCAGACAAACTTAAAAACACAATACTACAGAGAGTGTCCAGTAGAGGCTGGACAGATGATGAGGGCTCTGGAGCTTCTTTCATAAGGAGAGACTGCTGGAGCTGGGCCTGTTTAGTCTATGGAAGAATGAGAGTGGATCTCGTTAATGCATATAAATCTCTCAAAGGTGGGTGCCAAGAAGATGGTGTCAGACTCTTTCCAGTGGTGCCCAGCTACAGGAAGAGGAGCGGTCATCATAAAGTAAAATACTAGACATTTCACCTCAGCATAAGGAGGGGTGCTGGAACAGGCTGCTCAGGAGGGCATGGAGTCTCTCTCTCCAGAGACATTCCAAACCCACCTGGACGCGTTCCTGTGCCACCTGTTCCAAGTGACCCTGCCTTGGCAGGGGGATTGAGCTAGAAGATTTCCAGAGGTTCTTTCCAACTCTAACAATTCTGTGATTCTGTGAAACCAGGAAAATACTTAGGAATACTGTGCCTGTAGCTGAACATAAGTTTATCTACTCTAGTTCTCAGTGGAGTTTACAACTCAAGCTTGATGCTCTGCCAGTTGTTTTTTGAAGTCCTCTAGTCATACAGGGAATAAATAGCTGTTGTCATGTTATCTGCACAAACAAAACCTGCACTCACAATTCTGACATGTGCCCAGCTGGTTAAACAGCAGAATTTGGGTGGATGACTTGCTGTCCCCAGCCTCACCAGGAGAACTGGAGAAGAGTCTTTCACAGCAGGGGAAGAACAGCATCTCCTGTAATGGGTCAGCATAGCTAAAAGTAGGAGGAAAGTTCCTTCCCTGCTCCTGATTGTCACAACTTTAATAAACAGCAAGCTGGCTTTTATTCCACAGTTCTAGGTGTTAAGAAAACTTCCCTGTCTGACTATTTAGGAATCACCCTGTCAGTCATACTCACACCACTCAAGATTGTCACTGCTGGCACTGAAGCCCCTTCTCAATGGGTGACGCCAGTGAGCCAACAAGTGCACTAGGCTCCCTACTCACACTGCTCTCACACAGTCAGTCAAGGTTTCCCTACTTACATGACCCTGGGTTTCCCATAGCAGAGTCTCAAATCTTTGGATCCTTTAAGTAATCTAATGATGGTGCAGCAGCAGAATAATGGCTCAAGTCGGTGCCTCCAAGGAAAGACCCCAACAAAGAAAACTCTGGGCTTTTGAAACTTCAAAGTCTAAGCATGCCAAACTCTTCGCTCTTCCTGCTGAGTCCTCGGCTCCTGCCTTGTCTCTGGCTGGTACATATGTTCCCATGGCCTTACCTGCTTCAGGTTCCCACCATGCAGAGTTTATTCTACAGCTCCTACTGCAGCTATACACTGAGCTACCTGCACTGAATACATTCCTCAACACTAGGCTGATAACTGATTCACCATTCTCTGTGAAGCAAACCCAACCGTAATTGGTTAAAAAGACAAGGAGGTCTGAAAAAATGAGATATATTTTATGTTAATTCCTATTTGTTAATTATATTTAGCAGACTGTTACTACACAGAAATAACTGTTCCTTGCTCTACATTTATTGATCCACTTTCCAGTTTGATGAGAGGTCTCTGGTAAGTGGGGAGAGGAAGTAGAAGGTCCAAATATTCAACCACAGTGTGAAACATAAATGCCTTTACCAAACTTATGAGTTCAGGTGTCCTGTTAAACAGGTACCTATGAAGTTTCAATCTCAGAATGAACTTCCCTAAAGCCTGGAGATACTCACATCCAGAACTTTTTTTTACATAAAACTAGTTGTATTATTTGCTTTTGCTTGTCAATATCATCTTATCCATAAAATAAGCTATTGTGAAATATATATAAAATGTGCTGTTATGAATAAATTGGTTTCCTACAGATATGCCTGCAATGAACTCAACTTTGTATCCTTCTGTTTATATCTGCATACATGCTAGTGTTAAATTTAAAATTACAGTTTAGCTAGCTGATTCTGTCTACTGAATATTTGTTTATTACTTTGAATATATCCATTGATGTCTTTAGTATTTTTTGGAAGATGTAGAGTCGAAAACCTGTGAAAAATCACATGTCTTTTAACTTTGACACTAAGAAAGAGACTGATGTCTTCAGGAGGGACACATGTGTGGAGGCTACTACATGTCTTAAAGTACTGTACTTTGTTCTCAGTGCTGAAGTCTAAATGGACATGGTAGTGCTGCCTTTTCAAGTTATTTATTTAAAATCATAGAATTATAGAATATTTTGAGTTGGACATGACCTTTAAAGGTTGTCTGATGCAACTCCTCTGCCAAGAACAAGGACATAGTCAACTAGATCAGGTTGCTTAAAGCCCCATTCAACCCAACCTTGAATGTTTCTATGAATGAGGCATTTACTACCTTTCTGGAAAATCTGTGCCACGGTTTAATCACCTTAATTGTAAAAAAATTCTTCCTTATATTTAATCCAAATAGACCTTTCTTCAGTTTAGAGCCATTACCCCTTCTATTGCAATGTGTGCTGATAAAGGGTTTGTCTCCATATATCTTTGTAGGCCACCTTCAAGTACTGAAAGGCTGCAAGAAGGTTTTCCCAAAGCCTTTTCTTCTCCAGGCTGAACAAGCCCAATTCTCTTAGTCTTTCCCCATAGGAGACATGTTCCTTCCCTCTGATCATCTTCGTGATCTCTCTGGCCTTGCTGCAACAGGTCCGTGTCCTTCCTGCACTGGGACCCCAGAGCTGGATGCAGCACTGCAGGTGGGGTCTCACCAGAGCAGAGCAGAGGGGCAGAACCCCCTCCCTCACCTGCTGCCCACGGTGCTGTTGATGCAGCCTAGGACACACTTGGTTTTCTGCTCTCCCAGCTCACATGACCAGGTCATATTCAACCTCTCACCCACCAGCACCCCCAAGTCCTTCTTTGCAGGGCTGCTCTTGATCTGTCCATCCCCCAGCCTGTGTTGATACAGGGTGTTGCCCTGACCTACATGCAGCTCCTTGCACTTGGTCTCATTAACCATGAAATTCCCATGGGCCACTTCTTGAGCTGTCCGGGTTCCTCTGGATGGCATCCCATTCTTCAGGTGTGTCAACAGCACCCTCAGCTTGGTGTCATCTGCAAATTTGCTGAGGGTGCACTCAATCTCCTTTCATCTATGTAATTAGAAAAGACATGGAGTAATACTAATGCCAGTACAGACTCCTTCATCATCATCCTTACATTACCATAGGCAAATCAGAGCTTAGATCAGTCCAGCAGTTCAACTATCTAGGAAGCACCATTTCCTCAGATGGTAGGATTGACAAAGAGATAGACAACAGGTCAGCAAAGGCATACAGAGCTTTTGGGAAGCTTCATAAAAGAGTCTGGTGCAACAAACACCTGCAGAAAAGTACAAAGATTAGTGTTTATAAAGTCATTGTACTGTCTGCTCTTTTATATGGATCTGAATCATGGGTCATCTACCGCCATCACCTGCGACTCCTGGAACGCTTCTATCAGCGCTGCCTCCGTACAATCCTAAACATCCACTGGACTGACTATGTGACTAATGTTGCTGTCCTTGAACAGGCAGGGGTCACCAGTATTGAGGCCATGCTGTTGAGAATGCAACTGTGCTGGGCAGGGCATGTTTTCAGGATGGAGAATCACTGCCTCCCTAAGACTGTGCTTTATGGTGAACTCACCACTGGCTGCCGCAACAGAGGAGCCCCAAAGAGGAGATACAAGGACTCCCTGAAACAACACCTCAGGTTTGGCCATATTGACCACCATCAGTGGTCCCCTCTGGCCTCAAATTGGGAGACATGGAGGCACACCATCTATAATGCTGCTGCCTCTCTTGAAAACTCATGTGGGATTAATGTATTAAATACTGCAGTGGGATAAATTCTTAATATTTTTCTTGTAATAAATCAGGCTTTAGGATGAAACCAACATTTAGACATTACATCAGAGTAAATAATGCCAATATCGTTTTATGCAGGTTTTGGTGGTTAATTGAGAATTTCATAAATTTACCTTTTGTTTTTTCATATGTCTCATTTCTTTATACCTTTCTACTGTCATGTTGGCAATGCTGTTTGGAATGAATGGTGAAGTACCTCAGCTGCCCCATTTTCCCATGCCTCATACCTCTTTAGAACCAATTTTAAAAGAGGCATACACACAGGAAAAAGGAACAACAAGACAGATCAAGATCAACTCCACTTGTGACAAGAGCAAACCCGGAATACAAATGCATAGATTAGGGAGAATAAAAATAAATTATATTCTTTACACAGTACTCTTCTGTTAGAACTACAGGGCCACCAAAAACTAGTGCAGGCTAGAACAGAGGTCCAAGTATGAGACAAGCAACACCAATGCCCAGGATTCAGAACATACTTAAGAGTATTTACCTTTTTTAAAATTAATCAGTGCATTTTTTTAAATGCATACAAGAACACGTAGAGTTCTTACAAAAAATGAAGAATCAACTCTATAGCATTGATCTGAAGTTGAATTACAGACTTGCCTGGTTGGATCTCTGATGCTTGAACTGCAGTACCTTTATTTTAATGAGAACTTATGCTTTACTCAGGACCTTGAAGAAGTATTGTTGCCCTAAAAGTGGGATTTATCACCTGATGTGCAGTAAGCCAATATCACACACAGAACTGTTTATTTAATATTCACAGAAAGATGGGTGCTAGATGGTAAATCCACAAAGGCAGCTCAGCAATTCTCAAAAACTTTACCTTATTTATATCTTTTAGCAAACAAAAGAATCACAGTTCATTGGCTGCAAGTTACCTCTCTGGATGTATTGTTAACTGTCACAGTTGAGACATCAGTATGAACAATAGGATGTAACTCCTTTTCTAAGTGGTAATTGTTCTGCCCCAGGTGCAAGGTCTTTGCTGCACCTGCGGTCTGTGCTGCACAAAAAGCATAGCTTTCTAAAACTGCTGGAAAGTATCATTCATGTGTTGGGGGAGGCAGAAATGGAAGTGCAGTGGACAACAGGACTGATATGAATAGTTAAAGTATGTCTTGAAATGTGCATTGAGAATGAGAATTTATCATCTGTGTTTATTTCCACATATATTAATGGTGTTTACTAAATGTAAATTAAATACTAATACTAAATACTAAATGCAAAGCCTATGCTGTGTTTTCTGTCTAACCCACTCCCAGAACATTTTTTGGGGAGTCTCTACCAATGTCCTCCACTTGCAAACATGATTTTACTGGGGAGATAACAAAGGCTGTGTACAAGGCTTTCCTCTGGTTATCCAGGCAGCAGTGAGGCTCCCTACTGGATGCCAAGGCCAGGAAAAATATTTCACCGTATCCTATTTGGCAGGAAATTCTTTAATCAATTGCTTTCAGGTTGCTGTCTTTCAGGATTTTTCTTACTCTTGATCTCCTATGCACAGATGATCTGTTTTATGTATTAGAAGTCTGAAGTGATCGGCTAAGATTGCTTGGAATTGATTCTAAAGAAATCAGAGAACTGAAGTGTCACAAGTATTCCTAGGTTCCCTAATTTCCTAATTTTCATTTTGTAGCCTCAGTTTCAGCTTTTTCCTTTCTGTCACAACAAACAGCCATTGTATTCTGATTTGTGTACTGTGTCTTGAAAAAAAAACAACAACCAAAACATTTCTGGTTTTAATCTAGGATGAACACTTCCATTGAGTTTTACAAAAGACGCAATTGTTTTTTTTCAGTTTTGCTTCAGAGGGGCTCTGTGTTTCTGGCCTGAAGCCATCCTAGTTGTGACCTGAAGCAAGTGTTTCAAGTTTTGTGATTTATAATATGCAATGCATACTTCAACTCTGCTGGGCTTTCTGGCTTCAGTCAGGTTATATCACCAGGAAAGAGAAAACCTATACTTCACAAAGCAAAAAAGTGTTCAGAGCAGTGCTGAACAGCTTCTCATATAACAGGCGTGATAGAAGAATTGTTGGTTTTGGTTTTGCTATCTGGTGTTCTTTTTAAAAGAGAGAGAAAGAGATAAGGGTTGGTTTGGGGGTTTGGGGTGGGAGGTTTTTTGTTTGATTTTTTTTGGTGGGGGTTTTGATTTTTTTTTTTTTTGTTTTGTTTTTTGTTTTGGTTTTTTTTTGTTTGGTTGAGAGTTTTGATTGGTTTTTTTGATGGTTGTGGTTGTGAGAGTTTTTTCCCCCTAGGGGATTGAACACTAAATTGCTGGATTAGCGGGTGGAGTATAGGAACTGTTAATGCTTTAGTCCTGAGTTAAAGCTAGATCATCTAATGCAGGATGAAAACATCGTCAATTTTGGGAATGTTATGTTTTGACATCAGATGGTGTGTGAAACTTGGGTTAAGGGCTATATCCACAGAAGACCTTAATGAAATCTGGAGTGGGGTCTGAGGCTTCCTTTTTTATGAACAGGAGTGACTATTCAGATAAGTGTTTTCACTGAGAGTTATAAGATTGCTTACTCAAGCATGAAGGAGCAATCTCTTAATTTTTGTGGTTTATACTGGTGTTACTTCTTTGTGGATTGGGAAAATACTTGGTACAGTTGGTTTGTAATTTATCAATCCATTTTAAGAACACAATCGAAGCTTGTTTGATTTGGATTGCTGAATTAAACCTTTATTAAAATATGTGTTTTATTAAAAAATAAATAGGCAGGTAATTTTAAATGTTAGAAAAAAAATTAAATGAACACACTAGTCAATCTTTTGCTTTTGATGTTGAATAAAAAGAGGTGGTCTAATCCCTTTTAACCTCGAGGTATGTTTTCTGAAATGTACTCTATTCAGGCAATCTTCTGAAAGCCACATAAAGCTGGTAGCTAATGTAAAATAAATGGCATGAAATTTTAATACACATAAGGATTGACAGCACCAATATTTTGTGTTGTATCATAAATATGTAACAACCTCTTCCTTCAAAAAGATTCATGCAAACTTCATTTCATGCATATACGTAGACCTGTGGATCACGGCTGTTAGCTGCTATCTAAAAAAAAAAGAAAAAGAAAAGGAAAAGGAACAGTCAAATAAGTTGAGGATTTTATTATTATCATTATAATAATGGTGAAGATGACGACACATCATCTTTTTTTTTTTTGTACATTTTTTTCTTTGTA
>WEIV01004322.1:1284-32303 GCA_013390005.1 Calyptomena viridis
TTGATGATTTTTGAGCAGTCTCAGGAATCTGGAGAGGTCCCAGATGACTGGAAGCTGGTGAGCATTGTCCCAGTGTTCAAGAAGGGCAAGAAGGAAAGCTCAGAAACTCAGGGATCCTGACTTAGGACAGGCCTGTCAGTCTCACTTCAGTGCCTGGTAAAATTATGGAGAAGACTATTCTGAAAAGTATTGAAAAACACATGAAAGACAATGCAGTTATAAGTCACAGCCAGTACGGCTTCCTGAGAGGAAAGTCCTGCTTACCAAACTCGATTCCCTTTTATGACAAGGTAACCCACCTAGTTGACCAAGGGAAGCCAGTTGATCTTTTGGGATTTCAGTAAAGCTTGTGATAGTGTNAAACTGTCTCTCACATTATTCTTCTGGACAAAATGTCCAGTCCACAGCTGGATAAACAGGTTACGTGGCAGGTGAGCTATTGACTTATGGGTCAAACACAGACAGTAATAGTCAATGTGGTTGATGCCTAAAAGTAAGTTGTCAAAACAATTTTGAGTATTAAAAGGAAAAAAACATTCTTTATTGTGGCACTGGGTGCCCCAGGAATAATTTTCAAGTGGAGAAGACTGAACTATATAGGTTCTGCAGTTTAATAGTCTAATTATCTAATTAGACTATCTAGCCATTACATCACCACTACACCTCTGTTTTCAAACCGTCCCTCACGTTGTTCCACCCTCACCACATTTCTTCTTAGTCAGCCATCTCAGAATGATCCCCATCTTCCTCCTATCTTGCTCCTTGTAGACCTTTGGTTCTTGGCACAGCACTGTGTCCTCTGGAACAGTTTTAAGGCCTTTTTGGACCAACTTTTACTACTTTCATTAGATGTTATGCCTCCTTTTTAGTCTAACTTCACAANTGAGTATTGTGGCAATTTTGGTGTCACAGAAGTCATTAAGCTCTTAGAGAGTGGTCCAAAAGAGAGCAACAAGGATGGTGAAGGGTCTTGAGGAGAAGCTGTATGAGGAGCGGCTGAGGTCACTTGGTCTGTTCAGCCTGGAGAAGAGGAGACTGAGGGGAAACCTCATTGCAGTTACAAGTTCCTTGTGAGAAGAAGAGGAGCAGCAGGCACTGATCNTGTACAGTTGCTACAGACCGATACAATATAAGCTTTAGGCTACAGGTTAACGTCAGACTGGAAACCAGTGCGGGACTAGACGGGATACTAAGTAAGTTTGTAGACGACACAAAACTGAGAGGCGTTTGGAGGCAGGGAGGCCCTGAAGAGGGACCTTGACAAATGGAAGGACTGGGCAATCACCAACAATAGGAAGATCAACAAATGGGAGTGCTGCATTCTGCACTTAATGTGGGGAAANTATGGTGTGACTCTTGAAGATGGTTCTGTACAGGGCTACAGGTTGGACTTGATGATCCCTTTGTGTCCCTTCCAACTCAGCATATTCTGTGATTCTGTGTAAACTGTTTTTTTCCTGTAATTCAATTCCGAGCGGCAAATTTGTATAAATAAAATACATTACTAAAGAGAAGTTTAGGGACACTGGGAATGGCTGTCTGTGGTTTCAGTTGTATAGTTTCTTTACCGGGTTTATTTATATCCTTCACTTTGCACTGGGAGATGTTTTATTTCCTGTCACAGCATTGAGTTGCAAGGCCATATTTAAGTGCCCTTTGAAATGCGAAGTTTACAGGACTTTAGTTACGTTGACAGTTTTTTCTATGCTCTCTTTGTAATAACACAATTCTGGAAAGTTTTTCATCTGCTCCTCCAGGATGGCTAAAGCAAACAAAACCCATTGGAAATGTGGATGGTACCAGTGAAAACAAGTCACACACAGAAGCATACCTCCTTGGAACACAAGAAATGCCATGCTGGAACAGATTGCCAGACATTCTGGAGTACTAAGGAGAGTGCAGTAATTTTATAAAACAACAAGGAGTATACATTTTTGACACATGCTATCCCATTTTCTGAACTTCAGAAAAAGATGAATACTCCTGAAATTTTTCCTCAGCTCAGCATTCGTGAGAGTGTTTTGAAACTTAAGAATGGTCAGACATGTCCTTTCACCTCAAATAACAGATAGGGGAATATTCACTGTTATTCATTTCTGCAACTTTTTACACACTCAAGGTCTTACAGCAAATGTAGACATATTTCATCTCTCTTTAAGCTACAAATATTTGAAGTCTAAAATTTCATCTGGTGTTTTTCTAGGTTTACTGGCTACTCTGTATTTCAGTAAGTATTATAATCCACTTCAAAATTCCCTTTATAGGTAGATTCTCTTTGCAGCTGCAGTCTCTGGAATTTGTTATCCTGCAGAGTCATTTACCAGACACAGAATTTTCATTTAATGGATACTAAAAGTGGAACGGCTGAGTCTAAAAGCAAGACTCACTGGCTAGGTTCTAATGACAGAGCAGCTCCAGGGAGCCCACTAAATCTGAATATCACATCAGTTTGTGTTTCTCATTACAAAGCTAAGGACTAATAGCCTTAGGCAGTCTGTTCAAAATACAGAAGTTAAAGTATATGATTGGTTCTCAGTATTTGCATATATTAACTGAAAATTTCTAGTTTTGAATAAAGATCAAAAAATACAGAAGGGTATTTCCAAAAAGTATTGTCTCTTTCCGTCTCTTTGCTAATCCACAAGGAGAATAATCATATATTTTATGTCTCACTGTTAAAGTCTCTGAAATCCTCTTCATGCTTCTAAATACTGACATAAGCTGAGCTTGTTCCTGAAAAACCTACAGTCAGGAGACCAGGGCAAGCATCAAGCTGAAAAAAGGTGGTAAGAAAGATACAGATTTTACTCTTCTTCCTTTTGCCACTATTATAGTGATGCCTGCTGTCACGCTTTGCCTTTATAAGCTAGAATGGTCTAAGAACATGTTAAAATTAGCAGCCTCAGATTAAGAACCTTTACTATAATTCTAATTAACTATAAAAGTATTTCTCCAAAGTGCAGTATGCCGTTTGGGTCATATACATTGCCACATTTTCAGGTGTGGTGGATTGATTCTGGCGTGGTGCCAGATACTTAACAAAGTCAGAGGGAAGGGAAGGGAAGGGAAGGGAAGGGAAGGGAAGAGCTGAAGGCTGTATGATTTCCAGCGTTAGCCTAATAAGCCTAAATATCTAAATAGGGAACAGAAACCCAAGGTGTCTACAAGTTTGACAAAATTAGTAGCTTTTTGCTACCATTTAAGCAACACAATTTTGCATGCTATCTGCATTTTCAAAACCTTTGCAGCTTGATCACCACTTTAACACATTCCTAAATCAGACATGCAGAGTTGTCAGTTCAGACTATAATGCCAGTTTAATTAATCTGTTCTTTCCACATACAAATGGCATATACTGCTGCAAAGCAGAAGACGAGGGAAAAAAAAAAAAGCAGCTTCCAAGGGCAAGAGAAATCATCATCTATTTCTCTCCTTTAATAAGAGATTCCACTTCCAGCCATAATGTGAGTGAAGAAAAGAGTAGACTTTTCTCCAGTGGGGCAGCATGTAATTGGTGCTAGTGATAACTTAATAGAAGAGGATATGCACAGGCACACATACACATATTTAAGGTGTCAATTTGACTGAGCTGAGAAAAACACCTCATCTCCTTATGCAACAAGGTAACTCACAGAGAGAAAAGCATCCCTGATGGAAGGATCCTGATAATTTCTCTGGAGAAATGTAGCTCTATGTGGGGTGTGGGGAGGAAATCTGCAACTGATACCGAGTTTGAGATTCCCCAAGAGCAGAGGCAGTCTGGGGCTATCATTTTAAGGTACCGTAGCCCTCAAGTCAGGCTGTCTCAGCAGCATTTGATGACTGAACCTTGCAAAATTCACTATGCAACATGTCATTCAGGCACCTCCATCCCAGGCAGAGGTGTATGCCCCCATACAATTGAGTCCTAGGCTGACACCCAGTGGCTTTAGATAAAATAACATCGGGCTCAAAACGCAATGACAGACACCTCATTAGTCCAGCAGCTCCATAACCCCCTGCCCAGGGATTCCCACAGCAGTGCCTGGTGCTCACCTGCCCCATACAGCACCATACACTGCCTCTCTGCCCAGGACAAACCCCAAAACCAGCACAACCCAGATGCAGTGAGACTGCTGTCCCACACACATCTCCAGGCCCAGGCAGAAACCAAGGCTAAGGTCCTGAAACAGACTCAATGTCAAGGAGTTCTTGCCTAAACACAATACATTACACTTGCTCACTTCCATACTACCACCAGTAGGTCTCCTGAACCCGTATATACCATATTCATGCACAAAGGGCAGGTTTTGTGCATGCAATCAGCAGTCCTTGCCCACTCAGCAAAGTAGATGCTGCAGACAGAAGTATGGACATATAAATTTGAAGTAAATGTCAGCTTACTCTGTAATGTGAGATTTTGAAGAAGGTAATGACAGTAAGTTGAAAAATGCCTAATTATTCCAGATTTCATCAAATGTGATAAAACCATTCAAGTAGATATTTGATTTATATGAACTCCAACACATGTTTTCATAACCTTCATGAAGCAAGTTTACCATTCTCAGCACAATAGAGAGCAGAATGAATTGTAACAGCTGATAAGATAAATAACATTCTGGCTATTTGAGATATTACAGAAGTCTCACTAATCCAAAAGCAAAGGAATACTTGTGCCATACTTTTAAGGAAAAACTAGTAAATTACATTCTAGTCCCACATCTCTTCTGAACACAGATTAGAGACTGGTCTATTCTCTAAAGTGAAATTATTATCTAAAGTGAAATTTCAGTGCAAGAAAATAAGAAATTAATCACTGGGTAGAAAAACACAATAAGTAGGAAACTAATGTTTATTCTTATTTTACAGATCAAAATTTTTTAAATTGCCTCTAATTGTAACCAAATAATGACTGGTATGCTATGGCACAAATCCATGCGTCAAATTAGGGAATGAAAAGGGTTTCTCTAATGGACGTATCCCTCCAGGGTATTTGTTACCAAATCCATCACCTTCACTAATGTGTTATGTGTGATCTCTCTAGAGAGCTGGAAACTCAGAGATCATGGACTTAACAGAACCTACATGTATGGTGTCATGTGCTAAGGCAAATATAAATATTTTAGTAATTTACTGTCAATGGAGAAAGCTAGATTTGACAAACACATAATCAATTCAAAGAAAAAAATCTTTAAACAGGGACCCATATGAAATGGAGCTGTTAATGTCATTTGTGTATCCCACCTCTGCTGACTAATTATGAAGTGAATCAGGAGACACAATTAGCTTCCACAATATTACTCTTATAGTAAAACCAGTAAATCTGTATCCAAATGCCAAAACGATATGAAGAGACAAGTGGAATAACGATTAGCTAGAAGTTTATGCTAATTCTGTTTTGTTTTTTTTTTTTTTTTCCTAGTTCCTTAAATAAACGCTTGACCTCAAAAGACCTTCAGAGACTATTACATGAAGTTTTTCCTTCCACATTGTTCAAACCTATCTGGAGATGGGCGTGAACTAAACAAAGCTGAAAATGGTCATTCTCTCACTTCACATCTCTGTAGAGGCAGCAGATTCAATTATTGTGTGCAATGACCTCTCAGCAACTTGTCCTTCTGTGCTTGAAGAGTCCCTTTTCTAAATCCACACCTACAAACTAGCAATGTGGGGTCTTGCCAATTGTTGTAGCGTGGACAACACTAGGTCTGGATGCTTGTTGTGGTTTTAAGTAGCCAGGGTTTTCTTATTAGCTGGGGGGCTAGGAGAGAGGCTTCTTTAAGAAGCTTTGGGAAATTTCTACAGCTACTGTTAACTCCAAGCTAGACGAGGTCAGCTGGTAATGCCTCTGTGATAACATATTTAAGAAGAAAAAAAAGCTGGGCAGAACATCATGGCCACTCCAGAGAGGAGAGTGAGAAGTTTGATTAACACCAAGGTCAGAAGGAAGGAGAAAGAAAACATGCCTTAAACACTGCAATAGGGCCCCAGCAACACATGGGGGACCATAGGGAGCAAAGATTAGCCTGCAAACCCGTGGAAGACTGGAAGA
This sequence comes from Calyptomena viridis, assembly GCA_013390005.1. Classification (NCBI taxonomy): domain Eukaryota; kingdom Metazoa; phylum Chordata; class Aves; order Passeriformes; family Eurylaimidae; genus Calyptomena; species Calyptomena viridis. The sequence continues at coordinate 7,316 of WEIV01004322.1, forward strand.
CTCCACACTGGAGCAGATAAGTGCTGGAAAAGAGAGGCTGTGATCCTGTGGGATGTTTGATGTCCATGTCTGGAGTGGGGGCCTGATAGAGTCCTGTAGGCTATGGGAAGAAGAGACCCACGCTGGAGCAGCAGAGCAGCATTTCTTAGGAGGACCAGTGGCCTGTGGAGACCCATGCTGAAGCAGCAAAGCAGCACCTGAATGACTGCACCTATGGTAAAGTGACTTACGTGACAATACCTGTAAAGCTGTTGTCGGTACAATAATAATCCATGAACCAGTTTTGTAACAGATGGTTTTTGAGAAGAAAACTCCCACAGGAAAAGCATGGGGTTGGACTTTTCTTTCTCTGACTCAGCAGCAGGAACAGCTTCTGACCATAACCCCCGCCTCCTGTCTTCCTGGGCCGCTGAGGGAAGGAGAAGGATCTTAGAAGGATTGGTGGAGGGGGGAAAGGTGTCTGTAACATCTATCAAACTTCTCACTCTTAAACTCTTAAACTCTTAAACTCGGATTTTAGTAGTAGTAAATTCTTAATATTCTAAGTTAGAGCCTGTTTTGCTTGTGAAATAGTTAATGAAAAGTTGCTTATAATCCTTATCACAAAAGTTGAGGGGTTTTTTTTCCTTCTCCCAGAAACTCTGGTTGTGTGTCAGAGTCAAACCATAACAATGCTCTTTTAAGCACAAATCAATACTGCTTTCATAAGAAGCAAAGGGAACAAACATCCTACAAGTCAGGAGGCGTCTTTGGTACAACTTGGTATATCTGGCATAACACATACTAGAGGTAATAGGGTCCTTTTGTCAGTCTTTTGCAACAGCACAAGATTTACAATCTCATTGGGAATCAGCAGCAACTTTGTCAACTGTAGCACTTTTGAAGACATCAAAATAAAGGAAAATGTCATGTCTATATTTCCCAGCTATGGAACAATTATTCAGAAGAGATTACAGAAATTCAAAATCTGTTGGTCAAAGACCTTTCTATGAGAAAGTACTTCCATTGATGCAAACATGACTTTCTAATGTCAAATCTCTACCAATTTTCTCATGCCAGCACTCAAACAATGCAAACATAAACCCAGATTTTTACCTGGTGATGAAACAGCAGAAGCTCTGGGCCTCAGAGTAGGCTGTAGTGAATAAAATGAGGCAATTATCTTTTAGTAAGAGCCTTACTCTCACAACCCAGCATATCAACTCTTCATTTTCCATTCTTTTCAGTGTGATATATTTAGAGTTTCTTGTTCAAAAATATTACATACAACCATTTCTCATTCCCCAGGAAAAAAACACCCACCTGTCATTTAAAACTGAAAGAAACAGGTGCTTAGGTACACCCTACCAAAATTAATGCTAGTTCAGTTCCTATAAATTCTTGTGAGTCTGACCTTCTTCACATTTCACCTTTCATCCAAAGCCGAAAATGAAATTGAGTGCAAAGGGATAAAGAGGTGAAAGACAAAATTTCTGCTCTGGGTGACAGTGGAAGAACTTGATCCCTACTGAAAGGCAGAAGTTTTGAGCATTCAAGGAAAGTTTGACAAGTAGGACAGACCTGGTAGACACTAACACTTTTCAGTTTGTCTGTCATACAAGACCATGCTTGATATGGAAATCATATGAAAAGTTGTGCCAGGTGTGGATATATTCTTACAAAAGCAAAGTACTCACTCGATTCCTTTTTTAGTGTGAGCTCCAGGAGAGCCACATCTTTACAAACGAAAGCAGCTTAATACAGAAAAAACTTCGATCAGCAAGAAGTGCTCATTTTCCTGCATAGTCCTCCTAGGAAATGCAAGAAATAGAAGTGGTGTTTTCATGGCCACCTAGTAGGAGTTGAAATATATGCCAGACAGTTGACTTGTCATCTTCAAGAACCTATTAGTCTAGGATACTTTTTCTGAATCACAGGAAAAGCTCTAAATAATTAGCATACTAAACACCTGGCTCTAGGGTAGTGTATATTATTAAAGGTAGCCAAAAGGTTCTGTCAAGTAATAAGAAAGTACAATAACAGGTGAGTACTGTCAGAGTATACAATCTGGGCTTCAGCACTGACCCATCACACTGCAGGAAGAAAACTTAGACTAGTCTAAAACTTTTGCTTTATTCTCTATGACATCCATCCAGTGCATCTCAACACAGTCCTACTATCTCACAAAAATACTTCGGTAACATGCAGAACAAGAAAGACTGTGTGACAAGAGGGAAAGCTACTAAGAAAGAAGGAATGCAGACATTTTGGAAGTAATACTAATGCAACTGGAAGTAGAGACCATAGCAAGCCTACCAGCTGCTCTGTATTTCCCCAGAAAATGTAGGCTGACATTCACAGTTCTGAGCAAAGTTGCAAGTAGCTGGAAAAGAAAAACTTAGAAGGTTTAGGGTACATAAGATGACAAAAGGACTACTTGATTCACTGAAGTAAGGAGATGGAGGGAAAATCTTTTCTCTCTCTGGTGACAAAGAGCCCTTCCAGAGGGGTTACTTCTAGATTAGGCTCTGATATTTAATCAAATTATAGATCTATTTTCAGACTTTGTGAATCCTCCTTCATGGGGTTATCCACAGCTTGATGAAGCTACTCAAGATCTGGGAAGGAGAGCCAATCTGCCAGGTCTCAGCCTTTGTCGTTTCCAGCTGTGGCTGTGGCTGGAAGAGTAATGCACAGCACTGCTAGGCAATTCTTCTCTTTTCTCTACATCAGAAATATAATGTTTTCAAGGTTTGCATGGGGGTTTCATTTGCTTGTTTGTTTGTATGTGTGTGTGTTTTTGTGTGATGTGATGAGGTTTTTTTTTTGTTTGTTCGTTTATTTTAATTATTTTAGTTTTTAAGAAAACCTGAAACAATTGCCGAACACCAAAATACTGATATGCTCTTTTGAACTGTTTTTCTCCTACATGGACCATCCTCTTAGTATCTTAGTATCTCATGCAGAAATGTCCACTTCAGCTAATTTCTTATTTTTTTGTCAGAAGAAAATAAGTGTGAGCAGTAAAGTTTCTGAAAAAGTTATAATGAATTGCTTAGGATATCGAGATGTTTCCTATACAAGCTGAAACTCATACATGGCTGTCAAGTTCTTCTTCTCCTCATTTCACAGACAGTTCTCTTTGTGCCTCTCCAGTCTTGAAGGAAATTAGTGCTTTTTTATTCCAGATATTTTTACACAAAGGTGCTGTATTACTTCTGGATTTCTCCAGAAGTATCTACCAGAGTATCTGGTAGAATGGAGAGCAAACCATTTCTCATCTAACTCTTGTCATGCATTGATTAAAAAGTATAGGGTAATCAACCAAAGAATGCCTTTGATCTCTTGCTCTATCAGCTGCCTACCAAAGAGCTTTACTTCCCCAGCAGGACATCAAGTGACTTGCCAGGAATTATCTTACTGTTGCATCTATATTATCAACAAAGGAATATACAAAATTAACAACCATTTCTATGACAGATATTTTTGCAGCGGGGCTGCTGTCCCTTAGGAGTGAAAAAATATTTAAAACACTTTTCAGAGAGGAAAAATTTACTTTCATAATAAACGAAAATAACAAGAATTAAAACAGGGTTCATGCCAACTCTGCAGTATAAAGTGGATATCTAACTAGAATATGTTTTAAAATACTTTGTTTTTATAAGGGCTGCAAAAATTAAGTTCTGCTATAAGGAGTGAGGTGGATAATATTTTTTTTTTAAATTGCGAATGGATGTTCAACATCAAAATGTCAACATAATATAGATATTTTCAGTCAATTGAAACACAGGCATTTTGTAGGCTTTAAAAAGACTTATCTGGAAGTATAGATAGAGATGTCAAATAGCTAAGCTACAATGGAGACTGAGAATAGAGAGATTTGAAAACAAGGTGCCTGGAAAATCCTGGCATAAGCAGACACACTTTCCTAACCTCAAGTTCTCAAAACAGTTCTGCAGTGCCTGGCAGTACCTAGAAATGTAAATATTGCTGGGAAAACACTTTTCTGGGAATATGAATCACACACTATTCAGTCAGCAATATTTCAGAGAGGAGCTCGAGAAAAAAATCACTCCTGAGATATTTTTGGCTGAGAAATAGTGACTTAAAGCACTGATGCAGTTAGTACAGTTTCTGAAAATGGGGAAATAGAAAGGATGTTTTCTGGAAACCACTTGAGACAGACTTAAGCTCTACTTCTAGCATTATTATTACTAAGAAATATTTTCTGTCAACAGAAATATATTCAGATCAATAACAAAGTTCTGATTAACAAAATGACAAAATTTTGAATTTGGTAGAAAGGAACAAATATTCTAAGGGAATCATCATTGGTGAGGAGACTCTCCCTCTAATGCAATGCCTGAGTTTTATGTAATCTGCAAAAAATTGTTTGCTCTGGACTCCCAAAGTACGTGTGTAACACGAATGACTTCACTGGAGCTTATACCCTAAATATGAAGCAATTGTAGCATAAAATGCCCTTCAACAAATGACACCATTTTTTTTGTGGGACAAATATCCTTTACATCCTACATACAATTTTTCAGGCACACGAACACCTCGGTAGTGGTCTCAACTTTTCCGCATACTTAACATTAGCTTTTTTTTTTTTCACAGGATTTATACTTCTGAGCAATGGGAGCAGAAAGTGCACGCACAAAATGCACCAGAATGTTTTGTTATTATCAATTTCATGACAAGATGATTGATTTCCTTCTGCTTACCCACTTTTCCTCATCATTTGTCATTCCTCAAGCTATACATCTCCCTTTGTGGCCTTTGAAAGCATTTGCCTCCAACCCAGACAGTTAATCAGAAACATAGAACAATAATGGGTTTCCAACTTTAAAGATGTTGACATAGCCACGGTGGGGAGTAAGATTGCTCATGAGAGGCCTGAATTTCTTAAAACATGATGGGGATGAGGAGTAACAGTTGGTCATGCCCTAGCAGAAGGTCATCTTGAAATCTGTCATTAATTACTTCTATTAGGAATCAGCAAATACATTAGCATTATTTCATCTATCAGAGATCTATAGCAGAAGAAATTCCTTCATTATGAAGAACAACACACTATCTGACTTAAAAATCTTTATCCAGGCCTTGATTGTTTCTATCTATAAGGTTCTCTCAGGAAAAGAGTAATTATTCAGTAAATATGGTGAAAAACAAAAGTTCAGTGGCGTTTCTTGTGCTTTGCAAGTTTCTGCTTTAATAAATACTACCAAGTTACACATCTCCCTGAAGTGTTATCGTTTTTTACCTCTTTTAGTAAAGATTGTATGTAGATTTCACCCTCTAGTTTCTTGCAGATATTTTTGTACTTCTGTGGAATAGGAGGCAATAGAAATGTCCTTTTTAATCAGTAGAACATGACATATCATGGCAAACTGGTGAAGACTGTACCAGGAGCAGGATACAAGGTCAAAGTGGAACAGGCCAGCTTTTTTTTTGTTTTACTCACCACATTCCCAAATTTGTAACACTAAAGAAAAAGTCTAGGTTCACAACTAAATAGTATTTAAAGAACTAATGGCACCCTCTGTTCAGGAGTTCCTCCTCATTTGGTTGTCTCTCTTGGTGTAGATCATGTTTGATTTTTCAGATGCACTTGTATGTATAGTCCTTACAGTTTCCAGTTCTCTTTTTTTTTTAAAGCTGACATCCCAGATAACAAATGAGGAACCCGAGAAACATAAGTAAATGCACAGGTGACTATGTGAGAAGTGTGCAAGACTACCAACCCAGGACGACCTACAGATGCTCAGTATCCCAGAGACCTGTTATCCATCTTTCCTCACCTCTCTTCTCTCAATCAGAGTGGTGATCCCTCCTTTCCTACACTTCAGTTTCTCAGAAAGAAAAAACCAAACCAAACCAAACCAAACAACAACAACAAAAACTCCAAACACAATTGCATATAGACTGGGAAAATTTGGTGCATAAATGTAAGGTTTACTTTCTTGTTCTCTTTAGATCAATTAAGATAAATCAGTGTAGGAGTACTCCTTAAACACAAAAATCTCCAGAGAAGGAATTTATCTTAATCCCGGAACCAAAGTCCAGTAATAAAATGGTCACAATGGCTCCGTAACAAACTTTCTGTCACTAGGAGGCAGCAAAGCTCAAATACTAACCTACGTTTAGTTCCTGTGCAATAAAACGGGCAGAAAATACTGCTAATAAAATTCAATATTCTTCTTCCTGGTGTGAATACTTAGTGTATGCTGATTTCTCCTACCTTGTTTGCTCTCATTTCAGACGAATGAGTGAAGAGTGTTCATTTGCAGTGACTTCTTATTTAAAATACTGGAAATGCCTGTCACTGGCAAAGAGAACCAAGAAGCTGACAGAAACCAACAGTAATAAGATTCAGTAGTTTCACAGAATAGCTGATGTAAGTATAAAATGTATATCAGAAAGTAGTTTATCATTGAATTCACCACAGGTAATATCTATATTCACACTCATAAATAACAAAAGAGTTTAACTCATAACCTTGTGGGCATCTTCTCACTCTCGTCTCCGAATTTAATCTTACTTTATGGTGTGGGTAGTAGACTACTAAACTTTCCAGGTGCAGAAGACTACTTCTTCCATAATGCCTGGCATATCTGAGCTTTGTTTTAGTAAGATAACCCTATTCCCTTTTGTTATTAATAAAAGCCACCACCAACGATACTCTCAGCAAAGATTTCCCCATCTCTCTACAAGCTTCAGCACAGAATGCAAGAGCCTTCAGCAAGAGCCAAAGCAAGACACCTGCTTAAATTGAATATTGCCATAAATAAACCTTAAGTCCAGGAATAAGTGTAATAGTGATCAAAAAAAACATGTAAGTATAGTACCACACAAGCAAACCCTAGAAAATCTTCTCCCTAAGATACTGGTGAATGATAAGGAGTAAATGATGGAGGGATGGGATATTTACAAACCAGCAATCTTAGGGCACCTAAGACCAAAAAGTTGCAGCCACAGAAGCCTGCAAGAGACATAGTTTCCATTTTGTCCGATTCTTCTAACAGAAAAGTCTAAACATTAACAAGCGTTCATGTAAGGAGACATAGCAGTCCTAACTTGTGGCTGGCAGTTCTGACTGTTCATCCTTTCCAAAATAGTGCCTTTTCATTGAGTCAAAATTTTCACAGAGTGTGGTATGCCTAGAAATATTTGGGGCACTTTATGAAGGCAAGCAGAGGGCAAGGTCTCTAATTTACTCCCCCACTCCCCCTGACACTGCAGTCAGTCAGTCCCAACTCCCAGCCCCTAGACAGCCCACAGGCCCACGGGCCCCAGCTGGCTGCGGCCCTGCCCCATGCAGGGGTCCTCTTGCTGCCCAGGAAGGGAAACACTCCATCATGGTCAAGGCCTGGAGATGGTTGCTGGACAGGCAGACAGGTCAGGCACAGCACCATGCTTAGGAGCAGAGTGAGGAATAAGGGAAGACATACATGCACGTACACACACAACAAAAACATTTAGAAATTTCAGAACAAGTAGAAGGAAATAAAGAATGCTTGAACAGCAACCAGTACAGAATAGAACCGAGAAAATAATTTAGAATTCTCAATTTGTTCTAAAGTTTTTACCATCTCTCGGCCTGTGAAAAAGTTCAAAGCATCATTTATAGTCACATCTTTCATGGCTAAACCACTACAAAACCCTAAAAAATTTACATGAAGAAGTGAATTTATTTTTTCATCAATTAATTGAATAAGTTCTGTAACTTCCAGTCTGAAGATCTTGAATTACAAATTCTGCAGCTAGTCAGCAAATGAAATTTTCTTAGCTTCGGTTTTGTTTTGAAGCTTTGAAATGTGATTTTAGTGCTTAAGCTCAATTTTGCACAAATGTTCTTTTCAAAAAAATCTTTGCTTCAACATATACATTGCAAATGAACCTAGATATGAGAAAACATAGATAAAAAACCTTCTCATGTCTTTTCCTTTCACCTTGAATACATAATGTGCCCGAGTCACCAGTCAATAATGTGGACATATATGTGCACACTCATCCTAAAGGGAAATGTTAAAAAAGAGTGCAAAACTTCTTTCTGAAGATTTTGAACAGGTTTTATGTAAAGTACTTTTTTCTGTAGCAACATATTTTGTTTCTACCATCCTTATTCCTCTCAATTTGGCTCACAAAGCAAGGTCTATAGTAATAATGATATACTGCAGAAGTAGTGGGTGTCACAAGGTGGGATGAGGGGAGTGCTGGTGAGGGACACTACCAGGATAGGCTGACAACATCTGTGAACTAAAAAGGGAAGTGGTGGAAGCATATAAATGCACCAAAGAAAGGTGTCCTGAGTATAAAAACCCTTTACTGAAGCCTTGTCAGCTAGCCGGAGCTTTCAGAAGGGATTCAGCAGTAAACATACAGGCAGGCCAGTGCAATCACCTTACATCCAGCAGCACAAAGCTCTGTTGCACTGCCAGTCTGCACTAGCTAGAAAGCAGCTGGTAGCATTTAATGGCATCAAGAACAGGCATTACCTTTTGCCACCGTGTAACCTTCAACATTGATCCTGTCTTTTACAGCCCAAAGACTGCCTTCAGGCACTGCCATCACCAGTTTGCTGTCTGCTCTGGAAACAGTTTAGAGGAGATTTTGAAAAGGAAACTGAAGTCCTGGATTATAGTCTGGTTAACACTAGTAAAAAGACCAAAGTGCCCATATCATCTGAAAAATATTCCCAAAATTATCAGACCCTACTCACAGATACATGGGGAGATAAGGCGGGAAATTGATTTTATCTAATTTTTTTATTGATTGCTGCCTTAAAATGTGTAGGTCTACATAATCCATCAAACTGTCAGCAGCCTGCAATACAAAACATAGTATAAAATATTGTATGCTATTCTCAGAAATATTTTTCTGCTAGATTTTCATCTACATGTGTTTATCTTTCTCTAGTGTGATATTTTATCTCAGTTATGTGTTGTAGCTGAAAGACTTAAAAAAAATACAATGGGGAAAAGACAGCATCTCAGATAGAGAGCCAAACCTATTCTGAGACATCTGCATGGTGCTGATCAGTATGGGGTTAGCTAGACAGAAAATATACCTCTCCTGAAAGAATTCCAGTATTCACTTAAAAATGCCCAAGCAATGACAAGTGTGGAACAAATGGATAATTGTCCAGGAATTTCAACACTTTTTCCAAGCAATAATCAGAAAAATTATGTTACCAAAATTGACAGTCCCTCAAGCAAAATTTGTGCATGAGTCAAACACTCACAGGTCCTTGTTGAAAGAATTGGCACTACTTGTTTGCAGAATGATAAAACTATGCAGAAGTAAAATTATTAACTTTTGTTCATATTAGACAAACTTTTGCCTCCAATTAAAGTAGTAAGAAGGATAGTAAAATCACTGCTGCTTTGGAAGTTACGCCACATTTGTCATGGTGAAGCTACTATGATGGCTCTTTTTTACTGACCCTTTAGCATAATTGATTCCATAATGAACCAAATTTCTGCAAATTCAGTCAATTCTGCTAGGTCTTGTAAATAAGGCATATTCAATGCCTGTGTGCTTTGCAAAATGAAAATCCAAAACTGAGGAAATAGAGAAGAATTTTCTGTAGGCAAGCAAAATACATCTGGCAGACATGGGGGAGGAGCCCTGAATTATGCTTGTTCATTTTGAGGATGGTTTCCTTGACTACTTAAAGGAATGCAAAACCTATTCAGGAAGTATGCAAGCAGTAAAGTACCACTCCTGTTAGGAACCAAGGTCTTCTACTAGCTGAAAAAAAACTAATGTTCTTCTGACCCTGAACAATGGAAACATTGCTGCTTTTTTGAAACACCAAACTTTCCTAAAAGTTAAACCAGAGTACACAGTAATCCACTTGCAGCCCCCAAAGGCATCTAAGATGGCTGGTGTTCACATGAGTTCCTCAGAAGCATCTAACATTATTTGCAAATGAATTCTTATACCAAACATGTGATGCCCTCCCTCTAAATTCTCTGGATTGCCCTGTACTCCGAGTACAGTTCCCAGCAGTTACTTGATGGTGGTCAAAATGAACCTTGCAAGTGTTCACTGTTCAACACTCTGGCTGCTGCCTTTTCCAGACCATTCTGAAACTTATTTTTACCCAATACATCTTACAGGAGGTGAAGAGACACAAGTGTTCAACAGGTAGAAGAGATGGAGGATCATAGCATGAGGTTATAGCCACAGATATATGGTGTCAGTCCAGTTACAAGGTCCACTAATAGGGGCTGCAATGCAACAGCTCAAGCTTTTATCTTTCTACAAGAGCCATGCATCAGGGATGGGGTGTTGCCTCATCAGAGATGAGAACAGATCTCTTGCCTCACACGGCCAAAAGGTGGAAATTGTGTTACCAGCTACTCAGATGGTGCAGCCATCGATCCTGACTCCCAGGCTTTAAAAGCCGACCCTTACCTTGCCTACTATATGTACTATTAAGGCCTCAGCTGTTTGGCCACTTTTGAACAATATAACTAGGTTCATTACCCCAGTACTCTGCATCACCTCTAAATTGGACATTTATCTGTTCATTTGCCCAGAAGAAAACCCTATTTATGCAAAATGAGGGCATAGGGATTGTTTATCAATTTTGCTTTGAACCATACTTCAGGTACTCTATCTGTGTCCACACAGAAGGAAAGCAGTGCAACTTGCAGCCCAGACTCAGGATTTTTGACTGACTTACCTATCAACATTGAGAAATAAGCTTAGCTGAGTCTATGCGGTTGTCATTTTTTGTTTCATCATTACCTTGTATATAAAAGATTTGTATATCAGGAAAATGTGTCCAGGATTAAGCTGTTTACAAATAGTGTAGCGAACAATAGTAGTTTATGTGACTTAAGATGATACACAAATATTCCAGATACCAGCACTCAGGTAGGAAAAGTATCTCTGTAGAAAAGAGTTTCAAGCATAAATGGGCCAATCATCTTGCAGCCTGAAGCATGCACTAATTTTGCCTGTTCATATTCACTCATTCTATAGTTTGAGCAATGGGAGGAGAGGGAGAAACATCTACTGGAAGAAAACAGAACTAAACCTAACGGGAAAATATGCTCCTTTCTAGCACATGGACATTTCACTTTTTTCACAATATACCTGGTGGTTCAGCATTGGAACAAACGGGTCATGAGCCAGGCCAGGGCTAGTAAAAATGCTGGAGCATGCTTTTCTCAGATTTCCTCTCCTCTCTTGCATTTCCCCCAAAACGGCCTGATGTGTGAGCCTCTTTGGGTAATATTATTGTGAGTGAGTCAGGCAGTCCCTGTGTGTCATTCAGTGCACCAGCTATCGCTGCAAAGTAGCATTCATTCCACTGAAGAATAAATTAAATGTCCCCCAAGTGTTAGCCCTAGTCTACTCTGAGGCTTACTATCACTTAACACGCATTACTCCTCCCAGCACATGCAGGAATCTAGAATTGGTGAGGCAGACACAAGGATTCTCACTTGAAATCTGCATGAAATGCAAGTATCCCTTTTTTTTTCCCTTTTAGTAACATATCTCTAAGAGTTTTTAGGAAAGGATGAGCTCACAGATGGGTAGATGGAGAGATGCAGAAGACAGGTCTGTTGATAGTTCTTGATGAAACTGCTCTGCAAAAGATAGTAATTGGCAGCTCTGCACTGTCTGTGCTTCCTGGAGTCCCATTCAGAAAAAAAGCATATTCTGTGGGATAAGAAATAGAGGCGCATATTTGCATTATCTTTTGTTTTACAGGGAAAACTACTTTCTTACATCAAGAGCTGTAACATGTCTCACTTAAAAACACCACTGCATCTGAGAATTTTAAGGGTTTGCAAGTATGTATGAAAGTATATATTTAGATGCTCACTGTCCTCTTTTCCACTCTGCCTTCATGTCAGACCACTCCTTATAGCTTCTCCTTGGCTTGTATGAGGCACCCACAGCTACACTCCGTTTTCTTAAATCAAAGCAGGCTCTCAGCTTTTCAGCCTTAAGCACTACTTTGACCTCTTGATTTATGTCCAACTGGCCCATGATTAGCATCTTCATGCCTAGCTGCATCATCATCTCTTATATTCATATTTAGCATGGCTTAAAGATCCCTATGACTAGAAATTTGTTATAAGGCATCATCCAAAATTAGGAAACAGAAGACAACTACCAGTTACTAGCAGTCCTTTTGAGATATCAAAAAAAGGTTGAAAACTTTAAATTAAAAAAAAAACACCACCACACAAAACCAAAAAAAACCCCAAACAAATAAAAAAAACCCCAAACCTACCATTTTCAACCTTTTTCTTTTTTTGTCTTAAAACAACTTGGTTTGAAATTGCCAGCTTACCTGTGGGATAGATGTACCATTTCTGATCAGATTTGCAAGCCAGCAACCCACACAAACAACTACACAGATTGTAACAGGCTTTGAAAGAACAGTACTTATTCAGTGTCCTGCAAATTTTTTGGCTTTTGAAGGCATCAGTCAACTTTCTGTGTCTATTAGACTTGAATTCATGCTTCTCAAAAGCAACAAAACCATTCTTATTTGTTCAGCACTTTTCACTGTTTGCTGGCTACTGTACCAAAGAATAACCAGAATGTTGAAGTAATATGATCATTGTTAAGTATTTGCAAAATTACTACAGACCACTGTATAAGTGACCAGTGGGTGAAATATGAGCTTTCCATGAATGCTTGCATACCTGATTCAAGACAAAATACATTCAAGTGGGGCATGATGTGGCCCAACTTCATGAGTTTGTGAAAAAAAAAAAAAAAAACCGAAAACAAAACAAAACCAAAAACAAAACAAAAACAAACTAATCTGGGAATATTCATCTCTCTGTTTCCTTTTATCCAAAATAAATAATACCTCAGTTTAAATTGTAGAGATCAGTTGTTACAATTTGTAAAAAGCATTTGGAAGATCAAGGAAGATAAACAATTAATGCTTTTAGACAGATCTGTTCTTTAATTTTGTGCAGGCATTTTTTTAACTCTGCTGGTTATCTAACAGAATATTACCTGGAAACCATTTCCAACCAGTGGTAGAAACATGCAATAAATTAATCTGTTACTTCCAGCTTTTCTCCCTCCCCTTTCTTTTGAAAATGTTCCATATGAACATGCTACTACACATACTGGTATATTTTATGTGCACTTCTGCATATAAATCTGAAGGCTGGTTTGAAATTTTTATTTCTCATCTTCAATATACCCAAGTTAACTTCCATGATTACTTTTTATGACTCCCCTGATGGATGCAGCTATGTTGCCAGGCCCACAGATGCAGAGGTCACTGGAGAAGCAGTACTTTGCCCTATGCAGAATCAACTGTCCCGCTGATGTTATGACAGCCAAGCAAAGGTCCTGAGGCTTGTGGCACAACACAGGCAGAGATGCTAGACCTGGGGATAGTGCCTGCAGCTATTGGAGAGAAGGAAGCTGGTGCCGCCAATGCCAGTCAAGGTGTCATGGGCCAAAAACAATTTTGGCAGCCTGGGTGAGCCATCTTCAGACAGCCATTTCATTCCTCACAGCTAAATGCTCTGTGTCAGCTAGGGCTGCTTGCTGCTTTGCTATTGTCTTACCAGCAAACACTTGGAGGAACAAGGAGAGTAAGGATGATAAATAGGATTAAATAGCAAGTGTTGAAAACCCACAGTCACCTGTGTATTAGCATCACCAATGTAATCAACTGCTGCATCAGATTGACCAGATGGCCAAAATCCTACAAGTGTGCTGCTGCTGCACACACAGACCCTCTGGTCCTGTGGAAAGGCAAATCCTGCTGCAGCAATTATGGGGACTTGTGGTGCACAGTGATGCAGAGGGCACACAGGGGCCAAACTGGGAACCTACCACCTTTCCAGGTCTTCTTTCCTTTTCCTACCATCTGACAGACTCCTTTTTACAGCTCCAAGCTCAGCGCTGTTCCCAAGGCTCAGGGGTCTCCTTGTACTCATGGGATCCGTGAGAATCCTGGGCCCCCCCCAATGCACAAATACAACTGGACACTTCCTTCCAGCCTGGCACTGAAATTGTGGGCAGGACTGCACACACAGAGTCTTTCCTTGGTGAACTCTGCTTCTTGAGATGGGTTTGTAAATGGCTTTAGAGAAGGACTTCAAAGTACTCTTAAGAATATATTATGAAAATAGTGTAAAATCCACAGTTTAATCTACCAGTATGACACTGATAAAAGTGATTTTTTGTTATCCACTTTAGGACAGTAAATTGTCCAAAAGCTTATTTTCAGAATACCCCTTAAATGAGAAGAGCACATATACTAGAGGTGGGGTGCTAAAACTGCATTAGGATAGTGCTAAAATTATCATATTGTTGGGATCCATCAAAAAATAGGAAAAGCAGTGGGAAGTGTCAGAATATACCAATATAGAATTATTTTGTTTAAACAGAACTACAGGTAATTAGTCAGAACCTCAGAAGGTTGAATCAAAGCTGGTTACAGAACAGAAAAGACAACGCTACACTGTTCAGTACATATACGTCTAGAAAAACAAGAAACAACATTTATTAATAACTTCGTTTTTTTCAGTACTAATATCCATGAAGAGGGGTGCCTGAGTATTCCCTTCAGTTATGAGCTGTATCTCCAACTAGCATTCTCTTCTCCTGTGTCCTGGTTTGGAACAAATATATTCAGAGGACAAATATTCTCTGATAAAAACAGGCCGCAATTACCCTCTCCCACCAGGTTCGAGGANGCTTTCAACCCAGGCCACCAGAAAACAAAACAAACCAAAAAAAAACCAAAGCAAAAACTGCACAGCATCCGAGCAAAAATTGACCTTGAGACAGTAGAATTGTTTTGAAAAGATTTCTCTAGCTAGTTTGTTTTTTGTGTTTGGTTTTTTTTTTTTCTGGCATAGGGAAGACAAATATGAGATATAAAGTCACCCCAAGACATCCTCCCACAAAGTCCCAGGAACAAGGGAAGTTCCACAAGAACTTCCACAGATCCACCTCTTTGACAGCACAAACACCCCTGTCTTTCTCTCATACCCTTGCTTACTCCATAGATTGGGAAAAAAAAGTAGTGGTGACTGGGTGCTTCACGAAAGGAAATGAAAACTTTCAAAGGAAACACCATGTTGTAATGAAGCCAGCCTTGTGGCACAGGAAGATATCTTTCTCTTATGGAGAGACCACGAGAACACAATTTTTCATGCAAGTATTTACACAGACACACATGCACGCCCTCATACATACACACATATACATACAAATACAAGGCTCTCACAACTGTCAGGAATTAGTGTTCAGCTAACTTGATATTTGGCTGGCCCAGCACCTCTGGGTAGGGTGGATGGATGGATGGATGGATGGAAGGAAGGAAGGAAGGAAGGAAGGAAGGAAGGAAGGAAGGAAGGAAACACACTAAAAACAGGGAAGTAAATGATTTCAGCACTAGACATATGGGCTGAGTGGAAAGCAATGACTTTCTGCATTTTAAGTTGTAATGGGATGGCCTTTGTTGGATGGCAAGAGGCCACCCAGTTGCTATATCCCTCCACTTCCCAGACAGGCAGGGAGAAGAGAATAAGATGATGAACAACTCATAGCTTGGGATAAGGCAGTTTACTAAAGCAATAGCAAAGTTTGTGCGTGCAAAAGCGAAGAGGAAATCCCATGAACAGTGATGTCCAGCCACATCCTGAAAAGCATCACACTTAGTGGTTTTCTTAGCAGCCATTGGAAACAATGAATGCACCCCTTTCCAGCTCCTTTCCTTGGTTTTTATATATGCATTTATGTCATATGGTGTGGCATATCCCTTTGGTCACTTTGGATCAGATGGCCTGATTGTGTCCCCTCCCAGAATCTTGCCCTTGACTGGGGAAGGAATGTTACAGTACTGATGCTGTGCTCAGCAGTAGTCAAAACAATGATGTGTTATGAACACCCTTCCAGCTAGTAATACACACACAGAGCACTGTGAGGGCTGCTATGAGGAAATGAATTCCATCTCAGACAGATCCAATACATAAGTGAAGTAACTACTGAAACATGTTGCATGTGTTTTTGCATTTATTCTGAAACCCTAAAACTGAAAAACATCCTGCTGTCTTGTGACATATGAAAAATTCAGTACTTTTACAAAAAATGTCTTGCATTTGTGGACAGAATTTGAGCATACAACACTAGAATGCAAGCAAAATGGGACTGGGACTGTTTATGTCTTTTGCAGCACTTCTGTAGCCTAAAGGTTACTCATTTCCCTCCCCTCAAGTTAAGTCAAAAATAAGTTCTCTGTGGGAAATCTAGCCTTCTTTGGAAAGAAACATGATCATGCTAGGACCCTGAAGTCATGTTGTGCACATGAGGTCAGTGTTATATTAATGTGTGATTCCCATCATAGGTTCAGCTTGGAACTAAAGTCAACACGTGTATGTGTACCAAAACACAACTTTATCATTCCATCTCCATGGAGGCCAAGATAAACAAAAGGATATACTCTGAAATTTCAAATCACTGTTGATGCACAAATATATTGCAGTCCTACATGAATGTACAAATAGGAATCTCCAATGTGTTGTCTAAACATAGCAAGAACGGTGTACAGAAGCTTCCCACAATTAAACCAGCCAACGTCTCATAGAAAATTAATTGCCTCCACTCCACCTTGTGAAAATAGATGTAACAAATCACTTTAAGAAGGGATTCTGTGTAAAGTACTGGCCTCAAGTCTAAGAGAGTTTGACAATGAGCAGTTTTACCTCTGAAAACAGGCAGAGCATCCACATCTCACGTTCCCACTCTGCATCCTAACCATTCAGGCCAGATTTCAGCTGTAGTTTTCTCAGAAAGGTCTCCTAATTACTCAGGGCTGCTCTTACCTTGTTACAGTTCCATAAAGAGTACAACACAAATGTTATTTTGAACAAAACTGAAGAGACTCTTCTCCTTTTTCTCCTTATTCTGTGATTCCTCCACAGATTACGGTAGATAAGCATATACCAGATCTATCCTGCTTCATTGTATCTTTGCCCTTCTCCACTGATTAAAAAGGCAGGGATGCTCAAGCCTACAGCTGAAGTCAGTAAGAGAATAGTGTGTTAATTTTTTCCCAAGAGAGGAAGAGGAGAGGAAGGAGGGATGTCTCCTTACATCTCTGTCACACCATTGTCTCAGTGCAGCATGCCTAAGGGGCTCTGAGGAAGAACATCAAAGTGATGCTGCTTCCTACTTCTTATTCTCTTCTTCATTTTCCACCTGATGACTTGCAACCTGTAATTTTGTGAGCAAACTTGATGTTCCCAACTCTCTCCTCCATGTACTTTCAGGGTAATTAGGTGTTCCAGCCTTTCCTCTTCCTGGAAGATCCACACTACCTAATTAGCTAAGATGGAGGCAGAATAATGCACTAATGGCATTTGCTGAGGATTTTAAGCAGAGAATAGTTCAGGAACAGAAATGCGAGTGAGAAAGCCCAGTGTAAGTCATGATTCATCAGAACATAACTGAATGAGCAGTGACAAAACTGAAAAATAGTATTTTCAGGACAGAAACTGCTTCTCATTTGCAGCAAACAATCAGACAGAAAGGCAGGAGGCTATAATTGATTTTAATTAGTGGTTCAATTACATATTAATTGAAACAGAAAGACTAATGTTTGCTTAAGCAGATCTATATTCCTCTATGCATCAGTGTTCTTTTCATCAGAAGAAACTCAGCTTGCAGAAGACTGACCTATTTTTGAAGGAAAAAAACCCACACAAAAACCTCGCACACAAAACCCAGCTTTAATTAATGCTGCTGAAGTTGTTGCATGCTTTAGAAAATGTCTTACAACTCATCAGAGTTGTGTAAAGGTTAAAAGCATGTAGGGGAGAAGCCATTGCCAGTATGTGATTATTTTGATATCTTAACTGGCAAAGGTAAGAGCACTGAGTTAGCTTTCTGAAGGAGGCAACAAGTACAGCACATAATAACTTCGAATACTGGATGTCAAGTTCCCATACTGCTAAAATGAAAGCATCTAATTCTAGATGCCAGCCATGAATGCAATGTCACAGAGAAGATCTCCAAACATATAGCAGTACAGGAAACATCACACACTAACTGAATGTCTTTGCTAGTTAAAATCATGTGAATTTTTATTAAGCCTTGGCTTCCTTGATGGGAGAAGGAAGAGGTGGGGACCTACCCTTTGGCAAGGCTTCTTTCTAAGGCACTTGCTACTGTTACAACATGCCAAACCCAAGTTACACTTTTCCTGAATCCCTGAACTTGAACACCAAGCAAGTTTACCTCTTGCTGGAGCTCCTGACCCTGTGACTATTGAGAAAGCTCTGCAGAGTACTGACCCTCCAGCTCCTTTCTCATGCTAGATTTATGTGTCAGCACCCCACTGCCCTTCACAGCTGGCTAGTGTGTTCTCCAGCAATCAACCACACCTGGGTCTCCCTGCTGCAGTCACAACTTTGCTCTGTACAACAGTTGTGGGCAACATCACTTCCCAGTGACATTGGCAGAAGACAGTTTTCTTAAAAGTTAGGGATTTTTTTAAGAACAGCATACTTTCCATTCACAGTGTTTATGGGGCTTGACTACTTGCCCTAATTTCTGCAATTCTGATTTTGTTGAGTTATTTTCAATGCTGTGAACAAGGCAGAATTGACATCTAGTTACATTTCTGTCATTAAAGTCCATTAAAGGTGATGCGGAAAGACAAAGTGCTCACCCCATCCCTTCCCTTATCTCTATGAGTATCATGCTTTAATAAGTGTCAAGACTGGAAAATTGAGTGATACCATGAGGCTTTTATTTCAAACCTGTTTTAAGAACTACAGATTTCACACTACTGCTAAAATCTCTAAATTTGATTAAAGACCACCTTTAGTAATTGTATTGAGACCCTCATCAAGCAAAGACAATAAACACAATTCTAACAGAGTGCAAACAAGGAGCTCCATCTTGACAGTACAGTCACCAGTCCCTTCTGACATGCTTTACGGTTGGCAAGGGAGGGTGGACAGAGCTGTGATTTCACACATCATTAGATAATGGCTTCTGGACTCTTGAAAACAGTAATACCTCACTATCAAAGTCCAAGAGTTGCTGTCAGGTTCAAACTGGTCTAATAGGAAAGAAAACTTTAATTTAATGGATGTGAACCTGATTATGATTCTGCAAATACTATGCTGTCTTGGGGTGACTTTATGATATATCCCATACTGCCTACTCTATACCAGGAAAAAATTTTGTGCCTTAAGCTGAGCTTGAAAGTGGAGAGAAAAAAAACAATTGAAAGAACTTTTTCAAAGTAGTCCTGCATCTCAAGGACATGGGTTTGGTTTTTTTTGGTTCTTCAGTGGCTGGGCTGCAAGGGGGGAGAAAGCATCTTTCTGCTAGCTTTTCCAGCCAGAATTCTCAGCCCTGTTTCTTCGGAAGGCGAGAGACCAGATACTCCTGTATTTTCCTGGACTTTTGACTTCTTTTTCTTCTCTCCCGGACTTGTCAGGACATTGGAACATCAAAACCTCACTGGGAGACCTTTTCCACCAGTCTGGCCTGTGGGAAGGGGGGAGGGGGGCCCACAATTGGCCTAGACTGCAAAGGGAGAGAGAGAAAACCATACCAACACAGGGACTCTGGTCTTCCAGTCTTCCAGTGAGAGGCTTCATTATTTACTGGTTTGTTTTTTTTCTTGTGTGTTTGTTAAATAAATAGTTTTGTATTTTTTCTCTCACTTTCCTTCAAGGAAAATATTTCTTTTCTCAAACCTGGTGGGAGAGGGTGACTGCAGCCTGTTTTTATCAGACAATATTTATCTCACTGAATATATTTGTCCCAAACCAGGACATATGCTTTTCTAAGCAAGCATTGTTGTTTGAATGTTTTCTAAATACTTCTGAGTCCAGGGTTTCTGTGGGAAGGTTCTATACAGATTATTTATTAAAATAGGAGAATAAGAAAATTGACTTTTCCACCATATGAAGAGAGGCAATTTCAAGCCAGGGAAGATGAAGGTTAACACAGAGCACCTAGTGACAAAGTCCTTCTGCTTTTAAATAAATAATTAAATAAACATCCTTTCATCTTGATGTTTCTTTCATTTCCCACCACAGATGAGGCAAAAGTAGGAGAAGATAACTGCTAGGGGTCTTTGCCACTTCTTTTTCTCCCTAAGTGACAGCCTTAGACAGTCAGCTGACCAAACCAGTGTTCATGTTTCACTTCTGGTCATCCTGGGAAATCTGATGCCCTGAAATTTTCTTGTTGTCTGTGTAAATAAAACATTGTATTTCAGTATTTCTGTGTGTTATGGTTCTATTTTAAGGAAAATATTTTCCCCTTTTTTTTGCAAGCAGGAGGTGCCGGAGGTGCCAGCGGAAGCAGCAGAAGCCATCGCTGTGAAGCCAGGGGGAGCCGCCAGGGCCGCTCCAAGGGGCGACCGCAGAGCCGGGGCTGGGAGCAGTGCAGCAGAGGCGTGCCGGGCCTCTGCCTCTGTGGATGTTCAGTGCCCCGCAGTGTGCAGCTTGGCAGCTTGCACTGGCGGTGCCACCACCTTCGTCAGCTGGGCACCAGGTGTGGCTGCCTTTTGCGGCCGCCGGCACTGGCCAGCGCTGAGTGCCACCTGTGTTTGCTGTCCCTCGTGGCTGGCTCGCCACCCCCCCCCCTTGGTGCTCAGGGATGCTGTGCCTGCAGTCCCATTTTCCCCTGGCTGGGAGGGGGAGCAGTCGCCATTCCTGCGGCACATGGAAAGCGTGCACGGGAACCTCTCATGGGCTCAGGATCAGAAAGAGGTGGGGAGAAAATAGACCAAGCAGGGCACAAGGCTACGCCCCCCAGGGGTGGGAGAAGCGTGGGAAGCATGAGATACAAGGAATTCTGTGCCAAGAAAAAAAAGGATAAAAGCACAGTGAGAGGCAGACACCATTCTGCTTCTTGGACTCGTGGTAGTGAGGAGTGGAGCTGCTGCCCCTTCAAATTCTGACAGTGCCATCTTCGAGCACATGCTAGCGAGACGGGGACCTGTTTCTTTAACCTTTGGAGCCCCAGCGTCGACTTGGATCCTTTCTCTCATTGCAAGATTACTAGTTTGGGCTAGAAAACCTTACCCTGCCCTCTTCTGTCTCTTCTTTCTTTCCTCTTGGCAGCACGGGTATGAGTCCTCCTCTCCCATCCCCATCTGAGCCACGGGAGCTCCAAAACCCAGTCCTACCCCCCACAAGTCCCCAGAAATCCCAGGGGTGGGAGCTAGCCCCTCTTCCCATCTCCACCGGGTTTCTCGGGGTCCCCAAAGCCTAGCCCCATCCCCCGCAGGTTCCCAAATCCCAAGGCGGAGGAATTAATTCCAGTTTTGCCCTCTCTCGTTCTCTTTCTCCACTCTTTTCCCCTTCTGCACCCGGGAAGTCCCTGGTGGGGCCCCGGTCCTCACCAACCCCCTCTCTTGCCTCCAACAATCCCTTTCTAGACACCAGGAATCAGTTCTGAAACCTATCCCTCACCCTATATATCTGCTTGAAAGTAGAAATTTTCCTCCAGGCCAGCCAGGCCTGTGTTATTGCACTGAGAAGGACTATTTTATTGTGTGTTGGCTGCTCGTGTGGTTTTTTACATCAGACACATAATTTAATTTTGGGTGCTTATACCGTTTGGATAAGGGTGTTTGTTTTCAATACAAAATATATATATTTTTATTCTTTTGTTTTCTGTTGTAGTAAAATCCTTTCTATCCTCATACTCAAAGTCTCGAAAAATTTGATATTGGATTCACTTTGGTTTGCTTCAACTGTCCCCCTCAAACGCTGACACTATGGCATATGTACTGAGAGCACTGTATGTCATACTGAAAATCAGTGAGTTTTGACCTGACTGTTGCCAAGTCTTTGAAGAAATCGGTTTCCCCAACCTGCTATTTCCTCTCTGAGAGCAAGGATTATTCTTGTAGCCAGGTTTATGAAAAGATCTGGGGTAGTGCTCTAGGCATTTTGTCTCCTTTGGATGAGTATTTAAAGCTAGGATCACTCTAGTGCAACTAAATTGGTGATTTAGCTAAATTCTTGATTCTTAATTGAACATTTACTGCTCTTGCTGTCATCACATCCATACCTAATATCATTGCAGCAATTGAAACCTGCTGTGAGGGCAGGTCTCCTGATTTTCACCTCTATGCCATTTGGCCTTACTTGTAATAGCAAGAATGACCAAAACCAGATCATTCTGCTGCAGCCTGGAGAACAACAGCTAAAAAGTCCTGTTATGGATGTGGCCTTTCAAGGAGACACTCAAGATTCAGCTTTCCCAAGTAATAAATTATGAATATGTAGTTGGGTTGTGGGTGCATAACCAATTGTAGTTTAGTTGATGAGCAGACTGGATAAAATATAATTGCTTCAATTGTCCTATTTAAAATCAAGGTGAAAATGTTCTGATTCACAGCTGGTGTATGCATGATGATGGTAACAAGCAGTAAATCATTAAGCTACAGACACTCGATTGTAACTATTGCCTTCACCCTAGTGCTCAGAGACTGTACAGAGCAGCAGTGAGACAGGAGAGTTTGCTGTGCACTAGCTGGCTGATCTGCTTCCCAGTTGCACATATCTGGTGACTACAGTGATTGAAATTTTCGAAGAAGAGAGAAATAATTCACACAAAGACATATCTACAGTGCCTTAATAGTAACTGTGAGTGGTAAATTGCTAAAGCATTTCACAGTCTAGCATACCTACATCATTTCATTTAAGAAAGTCTTCATACACCAAATTAGTGATAGTCTGTTGTTTGGAAAGCAGTGTAGGTAAATATATGCATCTGAGCCATTTGAAAAAAAAGCCACCAAAATCGCAGCTGATATTAAACAACCACACATAGTGTCTCAGTAAAATGCATATAATTAATACCAATTATTTTCTTGTTCTGTAAGCAAAGCATATCATGCACACATATTCAGATCTCTTCTACAGTCATGTTATTATCCCTAGATTTTGGTTGTGGGTAAGAATGGCCAGATTCCTATTGTTTTAATTTGTATGTTCATTCCACATAGTGCAAAATTAATTGAAGTATTGAACTTTAATAATATGCACTTGTATCTAACTCTCCTAGAAACTGCAAAGCTTTTATTCAAGCTTAGTCTGTTACTAATGTAAATAAAATTGTACTGGAACATAGGCTTTATGCAGGCACAGAACCAGGTAGTGCAGGACAGTGTGACTTTGAACATGAAACCGTATGTAGGCTTCATCCACTCTCCTTCTATCTCTTTGGAGCTCGTCTCTCCTCATTTAACCTTGTACTGATTCTGCCTTCCCCAAGTGGAAGGACTACAATTTTATCCAGTCATACCTTCAGCCTAATGAACGCAAATGTTTATTTTATGTGTTCACATCCATTTTAATATTTTTGTAGGATAATAACACTTGTTTTCTGAACAAAAATTAGCTTCCCACAAATGAGGATGGGCAGACAGACAGGTAGTAGTTACTCCAGAGGGGACTTCCCCTCCTATCCTAGAAAACCACCCCCATACAATAACAGCTTGCTATCCCGCCTGTCTTTGCTCAACAACATCAACATAAATTCAGATGAAGAGGAACTTCTGCTTTTAAATACACACTTTTAAATACACACTTTAACTCTGAGCTACCAGGAATGCAGTTGCAGGTTTGGGAGACTCAGGCTCAGGAGAAAAAAATAATCATCCTTCTCATTTCTACATTTAGGAAGCCCATATTCAGGAGTGTAATCTGCTCCACTGCTCTGCACTGTAATGTTCCCCTTAGCAAATATGTTACAATGGTATTTCTGCTGAAGACCCACCTGCATCTGATGAAATTATCAGAGGCAATGACCACATCTTGATAACTGCCTGCACAATGTGGTGGCCATAGAGATTGAATTATCCACCTGTACTGGAAACGGTCTGGCTGGGAGAGACCAAGGAACAGTGACTAACAACATGCAGCAGCACAGAGTGTTAGTCTCTTGTGCTTCTTCTGTGAGTGCATAGAAGAACTCCAGACTCCTCAGCTCAGGGATTTTCAAACACACTCAATGTGCATTCAGATGAATATGGAATTAGAAAATATCGTGAAGATATGCCTGTTAAATCTTTATTTGAAGAGTCAACTTTTTTTTGTGAAAAGAATATAAAGTCTACCATTCAATATAAAGTCTCTTATACAGAATTCAGAAGGTTTTATCATAAAATATGCTGTATACTAACATACACTATTCCCATTTACACTGAAGTGTTGAAAGTTTGCTGTTTCAATATCAGCCAACTATGGCAAAGTCTCATTGTTCCCAAAATGTATTTTTCCTTTTTTTTGAGAACATCTGTATTCTTAATGTTTTTGTATATTTTGCTAATACTGTCTCAATGGTTAAGGGAGGTATTGAAGTACTCCCTTGCCGTACTGAGCAGCTTCCTAACAAATCATGTTCCTCCCTTTGCATTGAAACATCAAAGAATGACTGGAAAGGTGATGAATTCAATTTGTCCTTTATGTTCAAGGCCGCACAGTAAGTCATGGTATGATTAGTCACCATAGTGGGAAACTGGCAAGCATGTAAGGATTTTATGCATTTACTCCCTTTCTTTCATTGTACTTTGTATCCTCTGAATGTCACTACATCTTTTCAAAAGAATTCACTTATTTTTAATTACTTCTATCACTTCTTCTTTTCCCCCTGAAAAACTGCTTTGTAATGATAATTTTTGTTCAGCATAGATTACACAGTCCCAGCATTATGACAAGAAGAGCTTGTAATTAACCATACTGTTATGTTGTTCAACGTCATGTTTCTTCAAAAGATCCTCTTATGATGCTTCATTACCTATAAATCTCCACAAAATAGACATAAAAAGATTTTAGTCTGACATGAAAGGGGAATTCTCAAATTTTGTTGTTTTGCTGTTTGGGATTTTTTTGACTCAGGCTGGCATTTAATCTTAATATGAAGCAGTCAGGTCAAACAACTCAGATAACACTTGCTAGAAACTACCTCATACACACACAATTCCTGCACCCTCTTCCCTTGCATTTACTCCAGC
>WEIV01004323.1:0-33095 GCA_013390005.1 Calyptomena viridis
CATAAAGATGAAAATCAGGCTTTGAATTTATGGAGGTCTGGCCAGAAAATTACTCCAAAGACCACCAGATTTAACTTAACATCACTGAATCAGCTGCTGAAACTCTTTATAGAGACATCATGCAGAAAAGTGGAGCCACACAAAATAATATAAATGTTGTTCAAAACAGAAACTGAACAAGCACTCACATGATGCCCATTTACAGGACAATTGGCAATGGGCAAAAACTGAAACATCAAACACATTTTTGCTGTAAGGGTGACTGAGCCCTGCCACAGATTGACAATGTAGATTATACAGTCTTTGTCCTTGGGGATATTCAAAAACTATCTAGCTAAAATCCTGAAGAGATAGTTGTGGTAGCCCTATTTGGGCAGGGGGTTTGGAAAACTGACTCCCAGAGGTCCTTTTCAACCTCAACCATGCTGTGGTTCTGTGACTCTGCAACAGCTGTTGTATTTCATAGTTCAGAAAATGAAGGAAGAAAGAAAGAAGGAAAGGAAAGAAGAAAGAGAATTCACTTGATAATATACTTTTTTATTCTGCTATTTTTAAATACATGTGAGTAATTTAAGATTTGACTTTTTAATGTAATTATTAAAATTCCATCACAATGAAATACTTGACTGAAATAATAGCTTCCAATTGGATGTAAAATATTTTATTTATATATTCTTGCTATTTTTAATTTATTGAAGAAATCACTTGGGTGTTGTTTCATGTTTTGTTACTTTTAATTAAGCTGGTTGCTAAATATTAGGGAAGTATATATGTGGTCCCCTTTTCCATAAAAATTAATATCTACAGGTACCATGAGCAAATTAATGCATTATAGAATTTTGGCACATCATTTATATATGTCAAAGCGTAATAGCATGAGATGCATCATCATAAATCATTTCTCTATTATTAAAAATGTTGTAAAGGTCACCTTCAGACCTAGGACAATACTTGCCATATTGTTTTTATTAAATCAGTGATCAAACTAATCATTGAAAAAGTGCTATTCACACTTTGCAAGTGCAGACTGTTCATTCTTTCTTATTTTTGTCAGGGATGACTTCTTCTCTGTAAAAAGAAAACAAAAAGTAGAAAGGGAGAGAATTCAAGTTAAATAAGTCCATTAAATAGGATGTTGATTGCCCTGCTTCTAGATAAGGAGTGGCAGGTTGCTATAAATTGAATGCAAGCTATACCCGAAAGTGTGTCTAAAAAATTCCAAAGTCTAGAGGAATTGATTTATCAATCGCACAATGACCAGCACATAAACAGACAAATCAAAGCATGTAAAAGGTGCTGGAAACAAAGAATATATTTCTGTATGCATCAGGGAAGAGCTTATTTTATATTCTCAATGTCAGTTATTTTAAACAGTACTATTTGCAACATCCACCAAATATTACATTGGTAACAATTATTTTAAGAGGATGATAGCCCTGGATAATTTGCAAAGGTTTTTATTGCTGCTGTTTGTTAAAAAACTAAACAAATAAACAAAAAAAAGAAGCTTATGTTGAACACACTTTGAGTCTTTTTTTTAGTGTTCATCTAGTGTCAGATAATACTTCTTCCTCTAGAATATTCATACCAGACTAAATTTGCAGTTATGTGGAAGAATATTGCAAGATTGACATGATGTGTTTTTGTTTCAGTGGGAGTATAAACACTGCAATGATTTTATTCAGCAAGAAGCTGAATTTCACTAGATAGGAATTGTTTTTCTAAGTGAGACTCTCAGTTGCTATTCAGTCTCACAATAGAACATATTGGGTGTAAAGTTGCCCTCCGGGTCCAAAAAAGTCTTACTCTAAAAGATATCAATTCTTTTACAGAATGTACTTTCTAAAGACAGCTAATTCTGTTTGTGACTCCAACCTTTAAACCATGTGAGTTTGGTGTTTTTGTGAAAACACAATAAATAAATTATTCTCACTTGCCTGGAGGACCTTCCTTTTGAGTTTTCCCTTGATATTACTTATCAGAGACATTGCTGACTATTATCTAAGTCTCAGCTGGTCATGTATTTGATCAATGGGAAGGGGATTCAATCTTAAAACCCTTGTATAGAGCAATGAAGTCAAATTGTCTTCTGCAGCTGGCTCTTTCAGTTCACTGATCCAAATATAAATCTCAAAAAATCAGCTTAGATTTAGATCATTAAATATGTAATCATGTCTAAATGTGAAGTTTGTTTTCCATCTTCAATCTACGTTCCATACTTTGCATTCTTTGCAAAATACTCTTATTAATAAGCTCATTTCAATCAAATGTTAGAACCAGCACACTGTCCTCAATCTTCTTGACCTGTCTGGTTCTGGTTTTGGAATAAGTGTTTTCTTTAATCTAGTCTTCCTTTGTCTTCTGCAATTCTATCTTATCCTCTTTGCCCTTCAGCTCTAAAAGATCCATCAGTTTCTCCTCTAGTTGATCCCCATCCTTTTTACAGTCTTGCAAGGCTCCTTTCTAGATTACCTTTGATAACCTCAGCTATAAGCACAAATTCATTCATCATCTTTCTGATAAAGTCACTCTGATGATTCTGTATATCTCCTTTCTTCTCTTTCCTTCAGCTTTGTCTCTTTCTGTCTTACTGCCTGACAACTCATATAGGGTGTCAGGCCATCAACTTCGAGCTTTCTATCTTCCTTCCAAAATCAGCATAACGTGAACACATGAATATCACCTCATTATTGCCCCATCACACAACACCTTGAGACTATTTTTCTTCTCTCGGATCTCTCCCCAGGATCCTAGGTCTACATATCTATCATGCTTAAAAAGCACACACTTCTTTTTATCTCCTATCCTACTGAGTATTACAGCCCAACCTAAACCTGTGTGATTAACATACATCTATTGAGACAATTTCTGCAAATATCGTGCTTCAAATCTGTATCAGTTCCTTCCATTCTTCTAAATGCTATGTCAGGCTCTTCTCATACTTCCTAGCTTGCTTCTAACCACAGGAAGTTACTGTAATTTTGAGAGGCTCATACTCTTTCCACTTAGCATCTGAAGGCAGACAGGATGTAAATTGGCATCTAAAATTATGTCTCTGTTTCAGCAACTGAGTTGCAGCTGAGTTGCACCTGTCCCAGTGTTTCCCAGGGTTGGGACTAGATGATCTTTAAGGTCCCTTCTAAGCCAGACCATTTTATGATTCTGCTTAATTTTAAGATGGGCCATTCACATTGCTTCCTCTTCACAATATATGCTAAGTTCAAGGTCATATCTATCATAATTGCATTGTCAGACGCAATCATCCAAACAAACAAAATTACAGTCAGTGAGGTGTTTTCAGCTCCTGTTCCTTCTTCCTTTTGTTTTATTTTTTCCTGAGGAAAGACAATTGTAGTACTGAAAAGCAGATGATGATTGGTTCAACTTTTGCAATTGAAATGATTTAGAGGTGCCTTCTCAGCTTCTATTTTTTTCAGACTGCAGCAATCTGGGTATCAAAAACTAATTCATGCTGCTGTAAGTTGATTAAAGTACTGTTCCTACTCCTCTTTAAAAGTTCAAACTTTAAAATGTTTGAACTTTAAAATGTTCAGACTTGGGAAAGCTTGAATCCAACCCTTTATGTATGAGTTTTTCTAAATGCCTCTCCCTGACACATTTGGCAAAAAAGATGGAAGGGAAATTATGTTTGTCTGTCACAAACACAGCAAAACAAGTAAAATAGGAAGGAGTTTTGCTAGAGGAATTTTCTCTTCATAATAGGTATATAATGAACAAACATTCAAACAATCAAGGAAACAATTCCACTAATGCAGTCAGCAAAATGAAGAGATTTCAATTTCATTGACAATTTATCTTATTTATCAACAACTTGAGTTGTACATGGAGCTATTATTTTAATCAGAAAAAAGCTCCATAAATTTAATTTATTTTAAACATTAAAAATAAGTGAGAGTCTACCCCAGTTTTCACAGTATAAAATATAGAAATTACAGATATTTCATTATATTTTCATTCAGTACACAGCAGTGTAAATTATCTTGACAGAAGAAAATAAGGTTCCAATAGATTTGTCAATTGATTGTCAAGTGATTAAAATCCAAAGGGAAATAATGATCATCTGAAACATTATTTGTACTTAGTACATAAGAAAGAAATGTATTTACAGTGAAATAAAGGTCAAGAGACAAAAACAAGACAGTGGTTTAGATGTTGATGACGAGACAAGAAGTGAAAAACCAGAAGATTTGGTAGTCTTTGGACACACTGATGTTCTTCAAGAAGCTCCTTGCATAAGATTAACTTAAACCTAACAAATAACTTAAATTCTAACAAAATAACTTAAATTCTGAGAATAACTTAAATTCAACAAATTTTTCAAAGCCTGGATAATGTCCTGAATTCATTCTTCAACCACAGGCACTGAAAAAATAGCAGAGAATGGAGCCTGTCAAATCCAATCTTCCCCTGGTTTGCTACTTCATTTTCACTCTGAGTTGTGGTTGGCCTGGGATTTATCCTGGGGATACTAATTTCTAGGAGTCAACACATTCACAGCCTTTTAAATTTTCATTCCCACTCCACCACAAGAGCTACTTTTCTAGCAAGAAAGAGTTTCCCCACATCCTCTGGTATTTATATAAATACCATATACTGGTATTTATATTCTGTCCCTTGCCCATCCTCTTTTCTCAGTACAGGTTCTTATACTTCTTTTGCTTTGACTTTTCTCAAGAAAGTTCAGGAGAACTATAGTTTGAAAGATTGAAATTAGCAAGGCTGTACTAAGACTTCTCTTATTAACAGTGTGTCTAGTTAGAGAGAAGAGCTGAAAGGAATTCCCCTGCTATTTCACATTGTCACACTAACAGATGTGACTTTGGGAAGAAGTCAGTCTCACTGTCACAATGTGAAGGTGTTTTAGGCACTAACAACTACACCAAATCAAATACTTTCAACAAAAAATGCTCACTGGGCAAAATTGTTTCAGCAGAAGGAAAGCTTTCAACAGCAAGAATTTCCAAGGAAGCCAAGGCAGAGACTAGACAACTGTCTGCTGCCCAGCATCTGCATTGTCCAGCAACCTCACTAGGCTGTGGGATGGCTGACAGGATCTTGACCAGTTTGCCTTGGAACTGGTGCGTGAGAGGGGAGCCAGGAATGTCTCCAGTTTACAGTTCTCCTAAGGTGTGAGGAAAGGCTTCTTAGGGCTTCTTCTGAACTCTTTCTTAAGAAATAATACAGAATGAAGTGAGTCAGTAGCAAGTAGAAAATTTTGGTGAAATTCAAATTTTGGTACCTTAAATTTATTGTCTCTTTGAGCCTATCTGTTAAAAATGGTTCTCTTATATCCAGTTACAGTTTATCAAGATTTATCACCCAAATGATAATCTTTAGGTCCATGAAGACCTACTGTCAAATAGGGTGCTTCCTACCTTGATATATTCTGCTTAAAATATATTAGATGCATACCCAGATTTTCTCGTAGAAAAAACCTTATTCTCATCACATATTTCAAATAGCAACGATTTTATGTATCTATTATACAGTAATTTCAATGAAACAGATGGTCAGTGAACTGTTGTAGCTTTTTTCTGCGCTTTATAATTTTTCATCAGAAAGTAACACATAATACATTTCTTTAAGTTAATTATCAAATTGTTGTAAAAGAAAGAGAATAAAAGTGGGAAAGAAAGCAAATTATGGATTGCTGAGTGAGGATCCATGCTTTGAAGTTTAGATAAATTTAAATTTGTGTGGTTAAGATTTTGTTACACTTTTGTGTTTATGATTGCAAGTATTTTTACACAAGAAAATTCAAGCAGTTATTCACATTATGCTTCTGTCCAGATGGTGGGAAGCAGTCCTAGGAGGGTTTATTTTACCTAGAATAAATTGGTAACAATCATTATCCATCACACCACATTGGAAGGGCATCAATTATTGGTACTGCTGTCCACAATTACGCACTAACTAAATACTAAAATAGAGTCCTTTTGTAGTCTCCAAAATCAGATTAAAAGATAGCCAATTGTCCAGAATCCTAAAATACCAGTATAAAGTATTATTTTCTTCTGTAATTCTCACCATTAGAAATGTGGTTGGTTATTTATATTAGTGACTCAGAAAACTTCTCAATATTTTTAAAAATCTTGAACAGAACTACATTAATCATGTAGTTCAAAAAGATCTTTACCTTAAGAGAATGCTTATTACACTTCCTCTTAATTAGTGCTGGCAAAGAAAATGTTATACAGTGCCATCTAGCTCAGAAAAGAGATGTTTACTAAACACTGCTTCCTCTCCAACAAAGAAACGAGAATGGTAACAAAAGGATCTCTATCTCTGAAGTTTTCTTTGACTTATCTGACAAGGTTTCCAGCCTGATCCTGCTTTTGCAATCTGATCCATGCACGGATATGTAAAGCTTCTGGACAACACTCATGGGCCTTCACAAATAACTAAACAGTCTGGGAAAACAGTGGGCATTAGAGAAGCTCATAAGAGATTATTTTTTTGCAATGAATTTTAGAAGGCAAAATTGTAAGCATTTAATCTTGTTCTTTTGGACTTTAAAAAGGAATGAAAAAAATTTTGGGGCTTAGAATTAATTTTACTTAGAGATGTTATTTATGAAAGCCAAAAAAAGACCAAGATGGCACTCTTTCTGTCATCCTCTTTCTGTTCCTCCTTCAAAATTAACAGATGCTAACTCTGTTTTTAGAATGCACAAAATCACACTGCTTTCTTCTAATTCATGAAAAAAATTAATTTTCTTTTTGGATGAGCACAATTTTATTTTATTTTTTTATTAATACCTACTGAAGAAATAAGTTAAATGATCCAGAATGGCCTTTTGATTTTTAGATGATTAAAACAAGGCCCTGTCTGTATAATCCATAAAGATTAGTTGCAGTGGATTGACCTTGACTGGATGCCAAGTGCCCACCCAATGGCTCTATTCCTCCCCTTCCCAGCTGGACAGTGGAGAGAGAATAAGATGGAAGACAACTCATGGGTTGAGATAAGCCAGCTTACTAAAGCAAAAGGGAAAGTTTGAGTTCACACAAGCAAAGCAGAAAATAACAAGGTTTATTCTCTACTTCCAATAAGCAAGGACTGTCCTGTCACGTCCTGGGAAGTAGGGCTTCCGCACACATAAGTTGGTTTCTTAGCAGGCAGACATCTTAAATAATGAATGCCCCCCCCTTCCTGCTCCTTTCTTTAGCTTTTATATCTGAGCTGATGTTATACGGCATGGAACAGCCCATTGTTTAGTTTGTGCCAGCTGGCCTACTTGTGTCCCCTCCCAGGATCTCACCATTGACTGGGGGAAGAAATGTTACAGTGCTGATGCTGTGCTCAGCGATCATCAAAACACTGGTCTGTTATCNGTGACATTGCTAATCCGGGGCGCAGCGATCATCAAACCACTGGTCTGTTATCAACACCTTTCTAGCTGACAATGAAAAGCACAGCACCGTGAGGGCTGCCACGAGGAAATGAACTCCATCTCAGACACACACAATACAGTAGTGTATTCCTACGTAGTGTATTCTGTAATTCTGTGATTCACTAAATCATGTATCATGTATTATACTAGAGTCTATGACTCCACTGTGACCACCTACTAATGTAATTTCTGATTGAAATGTTAACCATAGATAGATAGATACACACCAACATATTTGTAACTTCATAGTTTNGTTCACACAAGCAAAGCAGAAAATAACAAGGTTTATTCTCTACTTCCAATAAGCAAGGACTGTCCTGTCACGTCCTGGGAAGTAGGGCTTCCGCACACATAAGTTGGTTTCTTAGCAGGCAGACATCTTAAACAATGAATGCCCCCCCCTTCCTGCTCCTTTCTTTAGCTTTTATATCTGAGCTGATGTTATATGGCATGGAACAGCCCATTGTTTAGTTTGTGCCAGCTGGCCTACTTGTGTCCCCTCCCAGGATCTCACCATTGACTGGGGGAAGAAATGTTACAGTGCTGATGCTGTGCTCAGCGATCATCAAAACACTGGTCTGTTATCAACACCTTTCTAGCTGACAATGAAAAGCACAGCACCGTGAGGGCTGCTACGAGGAAATGAACTCCATCTCAGACACACACAATACAGTAGTGTATTCCTACGTAGTGTATTCTGTAATTCTGTGATTCACTAAATCATGTATCATGTATTATACTAGAGTCTATGACTCCACTGTGACCACCTACTAATGTAATTTCTGATTGAAATGTTAA
The DNA here is from genome assembly GCA_013390005.1 of Calyptomena viridis. Classification (NCBI taxonomy): domain Eukaryota; kingdom Metazoa; phylum Chordata; class Aves; order Passeriformes; family Eurylaimidae; genus Calyptomena; species Calyptomena viridis. The sequence continues at coordinate 8,213 of WEIV01004323.1, forward strand.
CCATAGATAGATAGATACACACCAACATATTTGTAACTTCATAGTTTATCTGGACAGGATATATACAAAAAGAAATGCATCTTCCCTAAACAAAAAATGTCTACTGTTTTAATGGGTATCTGTTGTAGGGGGTTACTTTTTAAAGTGAAGTTTTTATGCAGAAACTTACCAGCTGGGAAACTAAAATTGGGGACATCTCAACATATATCAAGATCAGATAAGGTTGATCAAATGGAGTCTAGATTTCAAAGGAATAAAATGACTGTTGGGAGTTCATGAATTGTCATTAGGAATAGTTTTATTAATGAATTATCAACTGAATTGCAATAACAGATGTTATCTGTAGGACTTGAGGACACTGGAAATTGATTGTGCTCATAGGACATACAGAGCAAGTACCTACTCTAAATGAGTTTCTTCTTCACTTACCTCCATGTTAACATTTATGGTTGATGAGATGATCTACAAGTGAAATTATATGCAATTGCCACAATCATGTCTTAAACAATAATTGCATTGTTTTAATTATTAGGGACTCTACATGATGATCATTCTAGTTTGCTGAGTTTGCTCTTTATGTGAAAGGGTAAGTTCCAGAGAAGTTGCAAAGAAGCTGGCTTGTGTGTCATCCCTTCACATGGCCTATGCTTTGTAATACTCTTTCTCTTACCAAAAAAAACCCCTGAAAACCACCTCTCCAAGAAAGCCAACCATCCAAAAACCAAAAAAAGATCCCCACAAAACAAAACATACAAAAATTTAAATAGTTTAGAAGTGTTGATTCCAGGCGATGTTGTGTCCGGCTCAGGAGGCATAATGATGTGAAGGTTGACTCCAAGAAGTTTTATCAGAGGCTTTATTTATCTATAAGAATGCTAATTTCTATGCAAAGAAAGCTTAAGCATCTAACCATCAGCAAAGGCTCTAATACCTACCTAGCAGACTCCGCATCCACAGCTTCCCAGGCAAACTGCCTGGAAAGCTCTGGACACAAGACTCTCCCTGGTCAGATCTCTCTGGCCAGGCAGAGGGTCTGCTGCAACATGTCTGCTCTCTAAGAAGTCAGAACATGTCTGCCCCTTCTTCTTGCGCAGTTACAGATATATATATCAGACTATATTGTTTATATTAATTGTCCAATGACCTGAGGGCCAAGCTCTCCCTGTCCAACCAAGGGGAACAAGGTCACAGCCAGTGAGAGTATGACTTATACTCATGCTCAGGACAAATGTGGCCTGTAAGACAGGGCTACAGTGAAGACAGCCCACCATCTGAAAGTTCAGAGAACCATGAACCTTCACTAAGTACTAGTTTCCTCAGTTGAAAAACATTTAAACATTAAAGAACTTCTATTTCGCTTCAAGTAAAATCTAGCTTGAGAGTATACAAAGCATGAAAACTCTCACTATTAGATATGCTGTCTTTCATTCAGCACCTGTATATCTGGTTCTGATTTCTGGTAATCAGACATATCTTATTACACATTTCTTACTCATTATTTGCATTGTAGGCATGACTTGTAAAGACTTGCTCCATGCCTCTAAAATAGACTCCAGTTATGTCTTTTTTTTTCACTCCTTTTGTTGTCATTATTCTGAAAATTGGTAATTATGAAATAACAGCCTAAATAAAAAGGAAAGTGCAAGTAGATTAGAAGGAGCAGAATGAAAAACAGAATATCAGATTCTGAAAACAGATCATGGAAATGCCATTTACACAACACCTAATCCTAAGCAAGGCAAATACTAGTCAAGATTATTGGTACTGATTCATAATTATCACAATAGCAATCACAGGTAAGACCCCTGTTGTGTTAAGAGACTGCAGAGAAGTGGGACAGAAAAATCATCCTGTTCAAAATACTTCATGCTTAAGATGAAGTGAATGCAAGAAAAAAAATAAGAAAATTCTATGAAGTATCTTAGATTCTGGCTCCAGCACACTAGCCACTTAATAATTTATTTCCACTTTTATTTGAACTTTTTGTTAAAGATTGCTGTCAGGAAGAGTATTATAGGGAGATTTGCAGTTACAGTCATTGTCTTGCAAGTGCTGACAGGTAGCTTGTTTAATATAGCAAAGAATTCTTTTCCTCTTTTGCGTTGTTGCATTAAAGAAATTTAAATTAGTTTAAGTAGTGTGGGCTGTTGGGTTTTCTTTGTTTGCTTGTTTGAGGTTTTTTGTTTGTTTGTTTTTCATTTTGTTTTGGTTTTTTCCTCCCCAATAATTCTCTTGGTATTAAGAATTATAGAGGGTCAAAGTTTGATTAATTTTTACTGTGTCTCTCTCATCCATAATTCTCAATTTGTTAGATCTTATACAGAAACATTTTCAGTGATCGATGATTGAGTGTCTTCAAAAGTTCCTGCTGTTTATTGTCCCACGTTCTTCCAGCTGTGGTTCTTAGTTGGCTTTCACTGTGGCAGCTATAAAATCTTCCCTTCTATTACCATTTCTTACCTTGTCTCCTGTCCTGTTCCATTCTAATGTGTTCTGTTCTGTTCCCTAAATTCCATGATGATGTATAAATAACTAACCAACTTAATTTAAGGAGTCTTTTCACACAATGTCAGTTTCCCAGCTCACTTTGAACTCTTAGTGTAAAAATACCATTCCCGGCTACAAATATTTTTTGTTTTTGTACATTTCATTAGCAGCTATATTTCTTCATATTAATTCTAAGAGTTAATCCAATTCATCCTCTACCACACATCCGAGTTAGAAGTAAATGGGTTTAAATTTATTACATTTTTCTCAACATTAATTCTATCTTATATCAGTTATGAATGGATATTTTAAACCATCACAGTGAATAGGATGAAATGAATTACATGGTTGCAAAAGAGTTTGACTCTTCTTTTTTTTTTTCTTTTTTTTTAAGCATAAGTCTCCAAACAATCCTGAAAATCACAGCTAAAAAAATTATGGAGCAAAATTATATATTATCAGATACCCTACCATGATGGATTACTTATTAAAGGGACTTAACAGATCCAGTACGTTTATAAACAAAAAATTTTTTCTCCAGTAGGGTTTGGAAATCCAAAAACATACTAAAGATGACTTCAAGACCTAGTCATTACTTAAAATGCCAAAAAGGTGCAAATGGTGAGATGAGCAATTAAAGGCGAATCACAGAAACTCACTAATATGGAAAGTACAAAGCAAAAGCATGATAAGAGCATGATAGCTGTTTCAAAAATCAAGAGAATGTCACCACAAAATATGACAGGGCAACTCCTGAGTATAAAACACATGAAAGTCAGAATCAAGGTGATCCATAATAGCCCACTTAAATTCTCTGCATTTTTCAGGTTTTCCATTCATTTTACATTTAATAGCGTCATTCCCATAAACTTCTCATTTTTAAAATGTAGGTTTCAGACTTAAGAAATTTATGTGTATATCCTTACTCATCTTAAATTATTAGCAATTTATCTATTTCCTCACTTCCATGACTTGTAGTCTTTCCAGGTTTTACACTCATACCCAAATAAAAAGATTACATCAGCCAGAAGTAATAAACTATATGCCACATTAATGGTTATTAAAGTGAAAATTAAATGTGCTCAAGACTTCAGAAACAGTTTCTTAAATTTCCCAGTTTGAGATATGGTACTGTATAACTTATTTGTGCAAACACAAATAATTGCTTTTCTGAATGTAAATCTAGTTTGTTTTTCTACTCGAATATTCAGAAACAAATCTAGTCAGCTCCTATAAACAAATAAATGCATTTTATCTGTCTGTTATAATGTTTTAGAGCCAAAACTGTATTAAAGTAAATCAGCTTTGCATTTAAGATTTTTGCTCATTTTTCAATATTTGTTAACAATCTGTTGCCCAAAATCAGCTCTTTAAAGAAACCTCCAAACTCAATTTGTGAGTTTTAGCAGGCAGGCATTCTTTTATTATGCCATGCTGGAATAATTCCAGCACATCAGGGAACCATTTCACCAAGGTACGCACAGAGGTATGTTCACTACGGCTTATATGTCAGCATCACATGGTTATTCATTTTTCATTCCCTTCATTCTTGTTAAATATTCATGACATTTCTCAACACTTATTAGCATATATATGTATATCCTTATAAATTCTCTGAGGGGCTTCATTGGGGGTCTCTGGTGGTCATCTATGTCTGGAGCCCCCAGAGTTCTAAGTGACTCCCTTATGAACTTCTTTAAGACAATGCTTCTAGTTATAGGGTAACTTGGTGTTGCTTGGCTGACTGCCTCAGTTCCTTTTTTCATGGTTTCTTTACTATGCTTTTGCTTGATTCTCATCAGAAAATGACAAGCACAACACAGTACTTGGGAACTGTGATAATTTTATTTTGCAGCCAGACATTAAAGTATTGCAGTTAAGTCCTACCTGTTTATCTTATTGGAATATATTAGCTTCTTTGAACTCACTGTCTAAATTGTCATTAACATAATTTAAAAGATCAGCAGAAAATTTCAGATTAACTATGTCCTTTCTTAAGATATTTTATTTAAAATAAATCAAATAATAGAGGTGTTTTTTTCTCCACACAACATTAAACATCAAGAAAATCTCAAATAGTGTTGCTTGTTCTAGTATTGCTTAGGGCGCTACCCTGCTGAGATCTGTGCCACACAGTTTATCTAATCCTCCTCATAGTTCAGATGAAAAAATGCCAAAAACTGACTTTGCCAAGCACCATATGCCAAATGGGGACTCTCCCATCAGGATTTTTCAGAACACATTAAGATATTCATCTGGTACTCTGTAGGGGAACAATTTTCATCCAGAAGAGGAGAATAAGGAAAAAGAATTGAACAAACCAACCTGGTATGTTGTCCAATACACTTACATTTACATCTGGTTAGAAGTGTTTGTAGTGGAGCAAATTGTTCAGAAGTGCTCAAGAAAATGTTCAGTTCTCCCCAGTTTTCCACAGAATTTTGTTTCTGTGATTATTTGCTTCTTACAAAATTTGGTATCAAGCATTATGAACAAGAAATGCACAAAGTACAGTTGTCATTAAACTATGGTCTTCTCAGAAATTTTCTTGATTTTCATCAAACAAGGATGCAAGGAGCACAATTTCATGTATTAAATCAAAAGTTCTAGTCAGATATTTGCATAACTTCAGCAGCTCTACCTTTTGCCGTAAACTAGGATTTCCAGTCTTTAATTCTACTCTGACTGTTCTACTACACGAGAAAGAACATGAGAAAAATTTTCAGGAAGACATTACCTCACATAGATTAAGAAAACTAAGAAGCCACATAAGTCACAAGAAGAAGGACAGCAAAGTTTATAAGGACAGTTGCCTCAAAGTAGCACTTTTAGCAGCCACCTTGACTTCTTTTCTTTTTTTGTTTGCTCCACTGAGATTCTTATTCTGCTTCCCTGCACAGTGGAGTCCAGACAACCTCATAGTCCACTAATCACTCCTGAACTGCGAACAGTCCGGTCCTTTTTTTGAAGAAATCATGGTTTACATTAGGACCACTGTTCACTAAGTCATATTTTCCAACTCTTAGATGAAAGTTTGGATGTACATTTAGAGTCCATGCCAAAAGTTGGATTTTGAAACCTGAGTCACAACTGCAGTTTCTATGTAGCTTGCACAAGTGTATAACATACTAAAGAGGAAGTTGTTTCAGGTTTTTTTCAAATATTAGGATACCATTAAGGTATCATTAAGGTGCTAACATAGAAAATTATAAATGAATCACCCTCTATTCCAGGTAGCAGCCTGTTTTGTTGTGAAAGAAAGGTTAAGTATGGGGAGGGAAGGGGAAGAGCGGGGGCGGGGGGGGGGAAACAAGCACACATTCAAGAGAGTATATGACTCTTCAAAATAGTTTGTTCAGAATAAGTTGTTCTTCTGAAAATAAATTTTTAAAAAATCAACATCTTATCTTCACTTTATGGTAAGGAAAATTTAGACAATATCTGAGAGAATATTTCACGTTCACTTAATGGAAATTTAGTCTCTGAAACATACATTAATGTAAAAGTAGTCACAGGAAAAACAGAATGTTTGAAATTGAATTTAGTGGGATTAGCGTGTCTTATCTTCTCTGTGCTGGATATGGATGGGGTACAGCTTCTGTCTTGATTTTTTTTCATTTTTGTCTTGATTTTTGTTCAATGGACATCAGCTGGAGAACTGTTACAGTCCTCAGGATCAGATTCCTTCTAAAATCAAGGAAGCTGTTTTGTAGCTCAGCATCTAAATTCCAAGTGCACATCATAACCATTATTCTTAGGATTGCTGGAACATGTTTCTTTCTAGTCATCCTGCAACTTAATTTTGTGTTATCTAGTCCTTGTGAAATAATGTTGCTATTATAACAGTTAGGCAACCAAATATTTCAATCTGTTCATCTGTTCATCTTTCTGTTCAAGATTTGTCTTTGCCCTTTGTTTCTCATAATCTTATTCTGGTATAGCTTGTCTGCTCTTATTTTTACCCTGTTCTTTTCATATCTCTCTTTCTCCAGTTCCCACATTTATTATCTCTAAGTCTTGCAAATTCTTCATACCTTTTTGCCTTTTGGACAGTGCTCTATATCTTATCTGCTCACCTGTGTAGATCTTTTCTTAAAAAAAGAATCTGTGCAGTCTGAAAAGAGAAGAAAATTATTTTCAACAACATCAAATATTATGGCATACATATATAACTGGAGGTGCCAACAATAAGAGTATTATTAATTGTCTTCCACAAAATAAGAACGAAGAATTTGATGCTTTTCTATTGTGGTCTAACAAAAAGTTCTCTTGTGCCTCGAAAGGAGAATTTTCATATTTATCCTCTGGATAGAAAATGGAGAGGAGCAGGAACCAAAACATTCATAAACCGCCCCCTGTTGATTAAAGAGCTATTTGCCTTCACACAACCCCTTCTACAAGCTGGAGACAATTTTGCAGACCCAAATATTTCATTTGAAAATTGATAACATGTACGAGAAATAGTAGTCACATTTGACCAAAAATTCGGGGCGTTAAAGTTTGAAACTGAATTTTGTATATTGCAATTGGATTTCTTTTTAATGGAGTTGTCCCCAGATGTTAAGTAGACCATGAATGCCAGAGCCACTGGTGAGAAAAAGAGGAATGAAGAATATTAGCAAAAAGTTAGCTAGGATATAATATTTGTAGCCACCATCACCAATTTAAACTGAAGCTTTCGTTACAAGATAGGATTTTATCTAAAGGCACACAGGCAGAATATTCTATACTATTACAGAGTTGAGGAGAAAGAAGAAAATTTTATAATGACTTCAAAAGAATACTGAAACTAAGGTTTTCATTGTTGTAGTGTGTAATTAGTGTGTATTATGTGTCTCTGTATTATATTGTTCTATTAGTTGGTATGTTCTCTTATCCCCTGCCCTTCACCCCAGATGGTTTGTCCCCTCCCTTCTCCTCCCTTCCCATTGGCTGGAACCCCCTATAAGAATCACAGACCGGAAATACTTGGGGCTCTTCCCTGGTTGCCTCTGATAAGCTTGGACCCTCCATGGGGCTCAATGCCTCTGGAGTGAATAAACTTATATTATATGCAACCATGAAGAGTCGCCCGCACTTCTTCGTCCTCCGTTCACTAGCCTACCCTCGAGAGTGTGCAAAGGCACACACACCCCTTGCAAGCTCTGAAGCACCTTCTGAGACGGACCTCCTGGCTTGGAGACTCCTGCCAAGAGGAGCTCCCTCCTATCGGTGCTCCGTGGCCGAAGCAATGCCTGGGCTGAAGAAGGAGTGGGGCAAGACGTGGGGGTGGCTATATTTCATGTAAGCTAATATATAAGAAAAATCAATAAAAACGGGCCTTTGGTGACTGAAAAAAATTCTATTCTATTAATTTGGCTGAATTAATAGCAGAGAGGAGGGGAGCAAACTATTTGTAGGTTAATGGTTTTCAGGTTTTGCCTTGCAAATTCAGGGGAAGCATGATCCCTGAGTTGGTTTTAAGTCTCAAGAATCCAACCTAAATAAGCCTATTGTCAGCAAAAGTAAATTCGCTGTATAGAGGTTCACTTCATATGCTGAGAAGTTTGCAGTCAAAAAAGATCTTTTTCCCTTAATTTTGGTGTCAAAACCATTTTAAATTGGACAAAGTAGTTTCCGGTAATGGCTTGCAGCTAAGGATATAAGTGTAGTACCAAAAATTCATTCAGACCTTGTAACTGCTACTTTTTTACTATTTCCATTCTGATGGCTAGAATGAAAAAAAAATAGTCAGTAAAGTGGTACTGTTGAGTCCTATTGCGTAACAAAAATTCACTGAGGTGCTGAGGTCTTGGGAATTACAGAGCAACAGACTCCACATGCTTATGCCAGAAGACGATCAGGTTCTTCTTTATTGTGTCAGCTACTACACATAGCTATGCATTAGGTCTTGTTAAACCTGATGCACTGGTTAGAAAACGTAAAAAAAGAAATTCTCTTGCCCTTGATGACAAGTAAGAATGTTTTACCATTTCAATCTTTCAGTCCACTAGTTCACATCTCATAGAATCACTTCACTGCTCTCCTCTGCTGGACTGACAAAAGCGTCCTACTGTCTCCTACACATGTATCTTCACTGCAGGAGGACTTGCCATTAGTCAACTGTATAGAATACAAGAAGTTTTAATCTTCTTTCTGACCAGTGTGGTGAAATGTTCCAGCATAGCACGGAATTACTAATATTCAGTACACTATTCCAAAGATATTACCTCTTCACAACACTTTTGTGTCTCAAGGGCATATAGATTCTGCAGTTCCTTTCTATTTCATCTCAGCTAAAATAAATAAAATAAAGTAATAATTGAAAAAGCAAAACAAAAGTATTTTCCTTTGATTGACTTGTCAGCATCAGAGCCATTAAAATGCCTAACAGAACATGCACTGAGGTAGCCAGGACAGATTATATTCCTCTATTTTGGGTAGAAATATCAGTACAAAATGTACCAAAACAACCATTTGTTGTTTGGGTTACTCAAACAACCATTTTCCAGTTGCTGGGGATTTTTTTCTATTTTGTTTGGACACGGTGCATTTTTGAAAGGTGCAGGGAAATATTAAGAGTGTTCTATTCTTCAATTAGCAAATGCACATGTTAGAACACCAACTGAATCCAAGCACGTGCAAGTTTTATTTGAGGAATAAAAGCTTTAATTTAAAGATTTAGATTAAAAATTTTGAAGTAAAATTTGCTTTTTATACAAATGCTATCAATCTCATGGTCATATAAAAACTCTTGCTTTTTTACAGAAGTTAGTATAAAATCTGAAATAAAAGTATCTAAAGTGGGAAACAAGTTTTTTAATACAATGGTCCACATTAGAATTTATGCAGTCTTGCTGGAATACAACAGGAATGTGGGAAACTTATGCTGGATATAAGGGAAAAACTTATCAGTATGTTCATCAAAGATTGGAACTAGTTGCCCATTGTCACTGTGGAGTGTGGTCCTTAGAGGTGGTCAAGACTTGACAGGCCATGGCCCTGAGCAACCTGATCTGATCAGACCAGTTTTCAGCATGAGGTTGGACTAGATGACCTCCACAGATCCCTTTCAACCCAAACTATTTTATGACTATTTTATGTCTTTCCCCTTCAGTCAAGATAAAGTAGAAGATAACTGTCTTCTCTTGCAGCAAACCGTGTGTGTAGCATCTTGAGCTCAGACATATTATTTATCTCTAAGCATCCCACTTCAAATCAGTGTGAAAGCTCCAGAGCAGCTGTCTGAATAAATGTATTTATATGCAACTACTTTGAAATAGATGCAGCTAGAAGGGATGGTCTGTGCTGACCTTTTGGGTTTCTGGGCTATTTAATACCAGAGTTCACCAACACTATCAATTCACATTTTCTTACGTTAATTGAACAACAATGACTTCCAGTCCAAATAGATATTTATCCTGTGCTATTAGTAGAATCTGTAGTTAAACAAATGTTACCTCTGACATAAGAGCATAAGAACCTTATCAAAATATTTTGAGAAATTTATCTACATGGCCTAATGTTTGTGCATCTTTATTTTTATATTTATAGTACTCAAACTATGATAAACAGATCAACAAAAATTAGCCTTTAGTGGGTACTTAAATACATAAAGGATAATGTCTTTGCATAGTTTGAAAGTGAGCACACCTTTGGACCAGGAACTGTGAAAAGATGTAGATGCAATGAGGATCTAGTCATAGGCCATGGGGTCTCATCTTGGGAGAACTCTGATCTATCATGAATCCAGTGCAGCTGGATAGAAACATCAAGTTTGAGGCACCAGGCCTCCTAAGTGTGAGCAGAAGACTCTGACTAACATCTGGTCTCCACATTCAGATAATAAAATCATTTTTATCACTTGCATGATGCCTGAACTCAATGAGTACAGAAGATTCTTTGAGAAGAGTTCACTAGTTCTTTGCTTCCACCTTGCTTCATTGATAGGCCAGGTTTTTGTAGTCAAAATATGTCAGCATTCTTTTACTTGCTATTGGTAATGAAAGCCAATAACTAATCAGTGTCTGAAAAATGCATTTTTAAAGACATTTTTTAAAAATCCGATTAAGCTTTCATAGAATATTTCAATGACTATGGTGTTTTGCATGGTGAAATGGGATCTGCCTCTTTTATTGACAACATTTATCAAACTCTCAACATTTTGGTTCTCTGACCTGCTTGAGTGTTTCAATTAATATTGATTTATTATTTTTTCCTAACTGGCTTCCAATCCAGCATACATAAGAAATTTACGCATCACTTGGCTTTCCCTAATATAAGAAGGAGCTATTTATTCCAAATGTACAGAATTCTTACGGTCTCTAAAATATCACCCAGTGTATCTGCAGTACAATATTGTGTGTTCATCAAAAGCCATTTATAGCAGTAAAAGGCAGCAGCTATTTTTGATAAGGACAATAAAGGTGGCTGATGATTTTACTATTTTTAAAATGGAAGAACTTCCATTCTAGGGTATCAGCACTTGCCAAGGAGAAACTCAAAAAGCTTCAAAGCTTTCAATAGGAATTTCAAAGCCTCAATTCTATCCTGGCTGCATACAGACTTCACTGGTGCCACATTCAAACAACTTTCCTTTACTTTGTAGCTGTAGTCTTCTCCCAAAAGACTAACTTTTTAAGAGGAATGGCCTTTGTGTCCCAAACAAAAGAGCAGTAGCACATGAAAATATTTATCCTAAACCTGATACAATCAAGCATTGCCTTACTGGGCTCATTTGTACAGCAGTATTTTTTGTTAAAAAGAAGCAAATTAATTTTGAAAATTGGTTAGGCACACCAAAAGAAAATATTGCTGAGACTACACCTACATTTACAACAGAAAGTAAAATGATATGAAAGAAAAAGCTAAGGCATGCATTTTCAGGTAATGCTGAGAAAAGAAAGAAGCCAGTGGAGTGCATTTTAGTTGTTATGAAATGAAATGAAATGAGCAATATATAACTTTCTTGAATCCCACTTAGGATTAGGAGAGGAATGTGAATGAGGACAAAATGAAATTTTAACATTTCAAAATAGGAACTCAAAAAGGATCTGCACAATAGATACATTTTCAGTGCAGTAGAAAATAAGCTCTTTCCTGGACTGTAGGAGACAGCGTGGTCTCTGTCCCAAAGTCCTTCTAACCTAATTTTAAAACATAATAAAGGAGAGTGGCAGTAGGGAGGAATGCTGGCAAGAATTCTAAGGAGAGGATTACAAGGTCACTTATATGTCAGGCACAAACTTGTGGTTCTGTTATCCATAATCAACTCTGTATTATTGAATTCAGTTTGCCTTGTAACCTCATTCATGAAATGTGCCACTGACAGACTTTGCAGATGTATCCTCTCAGAGCCTCAAAGTTTCAATATATAAATGACAAGCAAACCAAGAATTCTAATGTTATACTTAAGAATATAGATAGTTTAATGTGCTGAATCTTAAGTTCTGTATATTGAACTCAAACAGGAAAAAAACAGTTAAAAATAAATTAATTCCTATAAGAATGCAGAAGCTAGTATTTCTTGCAGCACTTCTCATTTGATAGTATTTTTTTCCTAAAGATGACTCCAACTTCTGTAAATAACTTCACAGAACTCCTGATACCTATCTGATGTTCTCTTTTGGTTCATGAATTTGGACAATTGTGCTACTCTTCTGTTTGTGTCATCTGGAGAGCATTACACTTGTATTATGTGAAATGCACATAATGTAGCTAAAGGTACTCAGGAGCCAATAGCAAGGTCATAATTTATTATCAAGATTCTGCTGACATTTACAGACCATTTAAACCTTGTTCTGTTTTATAACGTCAGCATCAGCACAATCCTTGAAGTGCATCACTGCCTGCAGTGTGGCTGTAATGGAACTCATATGAATAACTATCAAAGAATTAGTATTACTGTGTATGATTTATCTATGCACCAACTGTAAACATTCTAGTAAGAAACACTGCACTATAGAACACCTAAATTAAAATAAGCATTGAGCTGAGCCTTTTAAAAAGAAAACTTTCTGCAAACTATAAGACTATAAAATTATATGAATCTTTTATAAATGAATCAAGTATTAAAGTGGTAACTTTTCTCCAGGAAGGACAAAGAACGCTCTTTTCTCTTGACACTGCATAACTAAAATCATGCTTTTAAACAATTATTAGAAGAAGAAATAATATTTTGGAATGTGGTAGATGTGTTTAAATATTCAAATTGGAATTATAGTGTCCAAATAAAATATTAATGAGGCAGAGAATTCTTTTCATGTTTGTATTACTGTTGTTACTCTTAAAAAGCAGCCTGCTTGAATGGAATTTGATACAACTGAAATATTTGCAAGTGGAAGGTAGCCTATCAACAATATTGAGAATATCTATTTTCACAGAAAAAAACCATAAAATACTATTAATAGTTTAATATATACAAATAATAAAATTTTCTTTAACTATATACAATTAAACATAAGTGATTAAAATGTTGACAAGTTGTATACTGCATGTATTTGTACCAGACTTCCACAAATACGCAGATCCCTCCAATTTTTTTTCCTCTTGGTGCTGGACTGATGGGTGTTTACCTTGTGTATTCAGTGAAAGCAATCTGAGCTAGAGGTTATATTCTAAAGTGAGTGAAGGAACTGCTAAGCCCAGAGGCAAAAGAACTGAAGAGGAACAGGAACAGAAGCAGAAGAGAGAGGAGAAATTCTGACAAAACAGAAGAGTCAGAGATACTCATGGTCTTAAAATAGTTAGGGAAGGCGAAAATCAGTTATTTTTAAAAAAATCTGAATTATGTGAGTAAATAATCAAAGTCAGTGTCACAGTCAGAATACCCTCTTGTTTAATTTTCTTGTACCAGTCAACTGTTATAGAAGACACAGAGGCACCTCATCATCAAAGTTGTACAAGCTGATGTACAGTACATTGTTCATTACCCAAATAGTACTTTTAGAAATCTGAACTGAACTTATCACTTTGAATAGCTGTGACATAACTTTGGAGTTTGAGTTGGTTTGCAAACAGTTGGCTTAGAGTACTGCTAAAACACATTCACATCTGCCTGCAAATAATTGTCTAGAAATAGTCCTAAGCTGCTACAACTGAATATCCCCTAGATACTAGATTTATTTGCTATGTATGTGTTCTCTATTACCATATGATATCTGTGTTACTGTTTTTAGTAACTTAGTTGAGATTAGAATCAATGATTTAGGGAAGGCAGGCAAGTAAACTCATCCAATAGCATCTCCCAAAGACAACCAACCTCTAAGCCTAGCTGCAAACTCAAAATCAGATCATACCTGCACCAGGCTTGCAGTTGTCTTATTTGACTGATAGATTTGATTCTCTGGTAAAAGCAGACATCTGCTTATGTAAGAATTCAAACAAAGAAACACCTTTCTCTGCTAGATCGCATGTTAATTTTTGTCCTTCTGTATCTTAATGCAGGACTTTTCTTTCAGGTTTTTCAGCCTGGTTTTGTTCAATCGAAAGGAAAATAGCAATATCTATCCAAGAACTTTGACTTAGTTTTATTTGAAGTGTGACTTCCTCAACTTCCCTATGAATGGCAAAGAAAAATGTCAGGTCACTTGACAGTGAAAAGAATACTTCACATTAGTGTTTTCCTCTCAGTACTAGTTTTTATCTAGTGCTTCTTTAGTCCCTTCTGTTTGGATCAGAAGTATTTTATTTTATTTTTTTCCCTGTATTATGGACTTCTTGTTACTGATCTTGGTAGTTTACTTATTGATCTTGTCTCACCCAAAGTCCAACTCCAGGTTCTTTCTCATTCCAAGTCTCAGTATCTTTTTCTTTTATGGTCCTCCCTCTTCTGACTTCTAGCCTCCATATATACTGTAACATGCTATAGTCTTGTCCTATTATGGTCCTGCAATAAAGCAGAGTTGAAGCTTCTCTCTCCATGAAAAACACACTTTATGGAATCTCTTGAGAGAAAAAAATCTGATCATCTTCACCAGTCATGAAGTAACTTATTGTGTTCTCTGATTATTATAGTTCGAGATCCTATAATGCAGTATCAACACTTATGCTCTTTCCCTTTTCTTATTGGTCAAATAAAAAATTATCTATAATAATGAAATATATCCTTTTTATTGAGTTCATTTAAATGAGAACCTATAATGCAAGAAGCATCTCTCACAAGTCGCAAGCTGAAGAAAACTTTCAGAAAGATGGAAAAACATGGGAATATCCCATACATCATTAGATGAATGACTGGTTCAGAAGAATTATGTCAAGGATATCCTATGCTGCCTGAGTTTTCACTAAGGCCTCTTACTCCTCTCACCATTTCTAAACTGTACATTAAGGCTTCCAGTTTGATGATTTGACATTTCAGTTTCTAATATGCTGATAGATTGAGTTCAGCTTTCTAAGTAACCTTGTAACTGCAGCAGCATAATAGTTGTAACTATAATAAGGCTTCTTTTGTTGGGAGTACTGACAGTCACTCAAATTAGTCCAATTGACTGGTTGATATCATACCCTCATTATGCCTTCTGAAATGCTTTGAGCTGTGGATAATTGTTTCTGGTTTTGGAAAAGAATGAAAGTTTCTTTCACAACTTTCTGATTTGGTGGTAGAGTCTGTATTTGATTTAAATTTTTATGGAGGTGTCTGCCAAATACATCAAAGGACACCGAATGGTGATGCTGCTGTTTTTGTCATGTTTTTAAGGATTTATTGCAACTTCAAGAGGAACATCTGTCAGTTAGGGATATTCCCATGGTCCCAACCAAAACTGGGAGGCTTGGAAAGCAATATAAAAGAAAACAATGGGTTTTTTTCCACAAGCACGAAAGTAAAAACATCTTTCTCTTCTGCCAGATCTTCTTTTAGAGAGAGGTCTTTGGGGAATTCTAGTTAGCAGTTTGTCATGGTTTAACTCTAGCCAGCTTCAGCTTTTTTGTTTTGTAATTTTTTTTTTTTATTTTATTTTTTTCCCTGTGGATGTTTTACATATTCACTGATTATTGCTGCCAAAACGACCGGTTGAGAAAAAACAGAGGAGGAAAACAGGAAGGAAATCACCATATGCACAATGTCTTTCACAAATTACTGATTTTTTTTAATTTTCTCACAAAAAAAATTAAATAATAACATACACACACATAGCAGAAGCAACATATTACATATACAGGTAATAATAGCAACACTTGGATACAGCAATTTAGCAACCGGTTTCAGCAGTGAGTATCCTCACTGCTCTGAGTTTAAAAAAGTTGTAGGTTTTATAACCCAGATTACAAGAATCACTCCATGGGCTGACCCAGACCATTTCTTTCCTTTCCAGTCATTCTCACCAAACAGTACATCCAATCTTCTCTTTTTTACTCTCTTTGGTTTTTATCCAACTCCCAAGGTCTCATGTCTTTAAGGCCTAGTAACTGACCACTAGTGAGTTTGTTTAAAGACGCTGAGCCTTGTGTACCCCTGTCAAGTCTGCTATTACCATCATCTTTCTGTGCTCCTTGCTGTTACATTTTTGTTGTAGGATCATAGATATTTAATGTGATATGACTGACTGTTAATGTATGTTAATCACAGAACCATAGCATAACTGAAGTTGAAAGGAACCTTTGGAGGACATCTGATCCCCAAGCTCAAACAGAGTCATCTATAGCAGATTATCACACAGCTACAGCAAATTAATCACACACACAAAAGATATATGTGTAGTGTGTTGACCTCTCTGAACACCAGGTATCTACCAAAGCCACTCTCTCACTCCCCTCTGCAACTGGACAGAGGTGAGAAAATATAACAAGTTCCATGAGCTGAGATAAGGATGAGGAGAGATTCCTTACTGATCACTGTTACAGACAAAATAGGCTCACAGTAGGGATATTAATTAAATTTATTACTAACAGAATCAGAGCAGGAGTTTGAGAAGTAAAATAAATCTTAAAATTACCTTTCACCCACTCCTCCCTCCTTTCTAAGTTCTACCTCCTCCTCTTCAGAGACACAGGGAGATGGGGAATGGAGGTTATGGTCAGTTGTTGTTTCTGCTGCTGTTCAGGGAGAGGAGCCCTTCCCCTGCTACTTCTGGGGTTCCTCCCGAGGAGATAGTACTTCATGAACTTCTCCAGCTCCGGTCTATCTCATGGGAGACAGTCCTTCATGAATTTATCTGTCAGGAGTCCATCCCATGGCAACAGTTCTTCTTCAAACTGCTGCTACATAGGTCACTTTTCCATGGGGAGCAGTCCTTCACGCACAGGCTGCTCCAGCATCCTGGGTCTTCCACAGGGCCACAAGTCCTACCAGGAAAACCTACTCCAGTGTGGGTTCCTGCAATTTTTCATCTGCACAACAACCACTTTTTTCCTCCTTCTTAAATATGTTATCAGAGGTGTTACTATCATTCCCGATTGGCTCAGCCTTGGCCAGTGGCACATCCATCCTGCAATTGGCTGGCATTGGCTCTGCCAGACATGGAAGAAGCTTCTGGCAGCTTTTCACAGAAGCCACCCCTGTAGCCTCCCCCAATAACCAAAATCTGGCCACGCAAACCCAATACAACATGTAAACTCATTTTAACAATAACTGACAGAACCCCACAAAGCTAAAGCTGAAACAAGTTTATGCTGTAAGACCCCAGGGCCTGAACCATGAGCTCAGCCAGGAGTTTTACTTTGAAAATATAGAAGGTTCCAAGGTGCCAAATTTTTGCAGCCTTTGGTTCTTTAGTACCTTCAGATAGCTTAGAGGGAAAATGCTGCACACATTTTTTCAGGAGATACTTTTCCTGATATTTTAGGGGAGAAAATAAGGTTCTTGGCAAAAGCCAAAAAATGCAGCACATGACCAAGCCAGACCATTCCATAAAGCACTAACCTAGCACACGCCAACCCACACAACTAAGGAAAATATGATCCATCAGCTTTAAGTTATCCAAAATGTTAAGAAAAAATTAAAAAAAAAGGAAAGGGATTAAGAGAAGAAACAAGAGTAAAGCGAGAGAAAAGAGATAAAGATAAAAGGAGTAAAGAAAGAAAGAACAGTAAGAGAAAAATAGCTATTATCAGAGAGTCCCATGCAATTCCAGCTTCTTCCCAGGAGAGAGAGAACAAGATGGAGGCACACGTTCTGTTTTTATGTGCTTTGGCCACTGTGGTCACCCCTCCTAGGCAGGACTAGTGCCATCGTCTAATTGACAAGGTGATGTTAGGTCAAAGGTTGGACTTGATGATCTCAGAGGTCTTTTCCAACCTACATGATTCTGTGATTCTGTGATTCTGACTTACTGGCCACTCTGGGGCTCCATGCCAGAATGAGGGGTGGTGTAGCCAATCAGAGGCTGGATTATGGGTTCCAGGGGGCATGGTGTTGTCATGGTCCCAGGCTGCCCTTTTGATTGACAGCTGTCCCCTGAGGCTGCCAGGGCTTGCCATGTGGGCTCCATGAGCCCTTCCCCCCCATGCACACTAGAGTTGGTTCTGACCCAATAATATAATAATCTTCTGTAAGACTCAAATCCAGTACTTCACATGTACTGTTGTAGTTATGTCCTTATTGCTCTTGGTAGCTATGCTTGAGGTAGGGTTAGATTCCTCAAGGCAAACAGCGTGAATCAGGTAGAGCCATGCTGCAGGCTTTTGTCCTGGCTCATGTAAGTTTTGTGAATAATCATCTTTCAGAGAAGAATGTTCACCCTCCTAAGTTTTTTCTAATAGAATTATAAAAATGTATAGAAATTTCAGTTGAGGAAGATAATCTCCAGTTCTCTGTACCAGTAGCTGTCTTGGGTCTTCAACAGGAGTACACAGTTTTCTCATTCCACTGTTTATGAGATTGGGACTGCTTCTGGAGCCACACCATCCTGCCTGCAAGTGAACTATTATTTGCAAACTATGAACTACAGTGTTGGCCGATCAAAACACTAACGGAAGACGTGATTGATTAATCACTAATTATATACTCTATCTACAAATAGAAGGCTTCAGAGGCATTGACAGAAAAAGCCCACGTACATGTTATCTGAACAAACAACTGTGCGACCTTAAAGGCTGTCCATATGACTATATGATATCCATATAAAACATTTTACACAGAAATCTATAATTATATGCACAGAGAGATCTGCTACAGTGATATAATGCAGGCTTCTAGGATTAGCATGTCACTTCTTGGAGGCTGAGACTGGTTATAAAAAGAATAATTTTTCAGACTTGGCCCAGACTGCTGATGAATAGGAATATCAGTGACAAGTACAGTCTGATCTGTATTATAATATATTCCACACATGGGTGTTTTATATTCTTGACCAGACAATACAGAGTGTCACTGGCTCCTTGGTTTACCTCTAAGTTCTTGGAGGGTCTCCACATACAGACAATTGAAAGGCTTAAGATCAAGATGGCAAACTCCCAAGACTCATTAAGATATTTGCATGCAGAACTGTTTGCTTTAGTATGATTCTCAGACTATGAACAAGATCAGAGAGCACCTTCCTCTAGATTGAATCTAGGCAGCTAGATTCAGCTAGATGAGCCAGATCATCTTTCCCCATGTCATTAAATTCAACACAGGCAATAAGCTGACTTCTTATAAGAAAGGCAGTACATGTATATGTGTTCATGACAGCACACAACAGCAAGTACATGGGCAAGCATGTGGGCATACAAAAGGCGTAGGTATTGCTCATTTATAGTCTTCTCAAGCATCTTCTCCACTTCTTATAATGAACATTCTCTCCTCCTCACTCTTTCCTTCTCTTACCTCACAAATCTGTTCCTACAACCTACAAATGATTGTACAAATAAAGTACTTCATTCTCCCTCACCTACAGTGGAGTGCTCTTGTGGATGTACCAGGGCAAACCAGCATCACACACAGGAAATACTTAGTAGTTTCTAACACTATAGCTTGCATAGAACATTGGTGTATCCTAATGCAACTTTTCAAAAAGGTCAGTGTGTGTTTTCACTCACATTAAAAAACATCACAAAATTTTTATAAGTACTTCTATCTACAAAATAAGAAAATGGTTGCTAAATAAGAAAAAAAAACAAAACAAAACAAAAAAGTGCAGTTTTGTTTTTTTTGGTTTTTGTACTAATCCTCAGATATAGAAAAAAAGTATAGCCAGACATGTGAACTGTTCTAGTCTTGGTATGAAAAGCTTTAAGGAAAGTGCTAAGCAGCCTCTAGACATATGTCTTTTGCTGCTGCTCCTACAAACTAGACCTGATTATTTTTCTGTGTTTTTTAAGGGAAATATTTTTGACGGGACACTTAATGTCCTTGTATCCTAGCCTTGTATCCCTGAGCAGTGAGACACAATTTCAGCTCAAATGCCAGAGTTAGGATGGGCAAAGAATAAACTAAGTCTGCATTCCAATTTTTGTCTTACCAAGCCAGTGTAAAGAAGGCAGGATTTAAGTGGTGATTGAGTCCACATAGTTTTACATTCTGGAAAATGATGTGTTGATTTATCTTCATATTATCTCTTACTCTTCTCTTTTCACAATAGATTTGTACTATACCTACTAAATATTCATAAGAAAATTCATGGCAGGGTATCAGGGTAGCAGTATAAGTTATAGCTACTAATGCATTAAAAAGAGCAGACAGTACCCTTGGGATGACCTGTGACCTTTCACTAAGAGACATCTAGTCGTAATGGGGTTTTACACCTGGCTGATTTAAACACTTCCAATACAAAAAAAATTTGTTAAAGATTTGTTAATATATTCATGAAATATAATAAATTAATTATTAGTCCATTGAAACAACAAAAAGAAAAGGTTAGCCTATTCCCACATGATGCCTCAATCCTTTTGATGTTGCATAAAATATAGTTGCCAGTTTGTGCTTGATAGAAAACAATTTAACAGGTAAGAGACTATAATGGTTTTCTACTTAAATCCAAAATTATTTTTAAAACTTTCATTTCTCTCATTTTTTCTGAAGTCAGTTACTAACAGTGAAGCATTTTTGATGCTGTGGCGTCCTCTGGTACAGAACAGTCTCTCACAAAGATAGGTTGCTAACCTGCCTCTTCACAGCAAGCTGCAGAGAATACAACTTCATGGAAAATCTCTCAGACTACTGATACAAACAAATAAATGCACTGACAATTACTACACTCAAGCTGCATTCATATGTCTGATTTTTTGGCCATAAGGATTGCTCTCAATGCTTATAGGTAGCTTATATTGACTTTATTTTTTCTTAACAAGAAGGGAACAGAAGTTAAGGACTTTACTGTTTTCAAATGATGAACCGTTACGTAAAAACTGTTTCCAAAATTTTTTTCATATAATTTTTGTGTGTTAGGTATGCAAATATTTAAATATACTTCTTTTATAAGAACTATGTTGTAGCCAAACTCTCTTGCAGTGAGAAATTTCTGCAAATAAATACAATCAAGTTAAAAAGGCATGAATAATAAAGCATTAATGAATATTAAATAAAGATGACCTATTTAACAAGCTGTTTACTTTATGCCTGTTTCAGAAAGGCTCACATTCTTCATCTGATCCCAGTCTGCAGAACAGGAAGGATACTAAAGAAATTAAGAATATTTTTACTGCTCTCATATTAATAGGCTCTAGAAGTTATAATAAAATGTGACACAATCATCATGGAAAGATTTGTGGTTTCTAGAATTAGGATAAATACTAAAAACAAGTTATATGCAAATATTCACAATGCTTGCTTTAAAATAAAAAACTTGGGTTCTTAAAAAAGCTCTCAGGAATTATTGTCTTCAGAACTGGCAGATAAATGAATGGAGCTGTACAAAGACTGCAGTGGAGTGAAATTGCAGAAGCAATTTTATGACTAAAGTCTTGTAAGATTGATATCTTCTTTGGAATAATTATGATGTATGGTAGAAGAAAAGATAGCTTGTTGCTAGATGTATCTATTTGTTTCCTAAACCCAGCTCTCACAGAGAATACTTCTTGCATTTGAAATTACATAATCAGCAAAGGTAATCAAAAAATGTGGGAGGGATAAGAGGAGGAAGAGGTACCGTTTAAATATTCACCTAAAGGGAGAGACAAATGGATCTGGATGATACATAAAATATGAAGATATGGTCCCCTAAATTATAAGATTTCTTCTGTCAGAGACAGATTTTGATATCCCATGTGGTGACAGCTAATCTGAAGATCCTAAAGCAGGAGACGAAACAGTGAGCAGTTTACACCCAACATGCAAACGGAAGCAGGAGCTGACATCTGTGATGTTACATATCCTGCCTGGAGGAACCAGACTCTTCTCACTAACTGTCTGGTAGAAACTCAGCCACTATGAAGCCAGGAATTCAGTAATTGCAAGTCTGTAATGAGGACTGGAGAAATGCAGAGTAGTTATATGGAGGTAAGAAAGGTGCTGGACAGGAAAGCACACTCAAAAAGAAGCACCTGGGGACATGTCTCAGCATTTCTCTTCACTGATTCACTCAGGCTGTAATATCTGGCTCCCCAAGGTTACTGTCTAAACAGTTCCAAGACTCATGTAGTCTTTTGCCTTTTTGGTGGCCTGATTCCTACAGCCTGACAGGAAGAGGACATGGAATGAAAATTTGTCTTACCATTGTGATTCCCATTCTCAGACATCATAAGCAGCCTGTAGTCTGCAGTGTAGGGATTGAGGAGCTGATGGAGTGGAGGACAGAGGAGGCAGATGTGAATCTGCACACTACACAGAAGGGAAAAGTCGGACTTTCTATGTCATCAACAAATAGTCTGATATTAGCTGCTATTTATGCCATATGGATCTTTCTGCCTCCACAGAGATTGTCAGCTAGCTACTCCCAAGTCTACATCTCAAGCAACAATGAGAAAAAAACTCTCATTATACCTGGATTGATGTTTTCATCCTGTGAGCACCCTGGTATGTGGCACATGCACAAGATTCGTTCTAATGGCTAAACTGGTTTACTACAATCATAGCAATTCTCCACTCTGTAAGCCTGAAAATAACTTGTTATCTTTCAAGAGTTCCTGAAAATGTCATATTGTGCTTCTGTTCATCTTAATTTTTTTTAGTATTCATATCTCAGAACCAAGTCAGAGCTTTTTCATTCTAGAAAAAACTAATTATCCAAATAAGATGGAACTAGATTTTCTTCCTTAGATACTTTCATATCTTATCTTGACATTTAGTTCAAAAATATGTCATAACAGCTAAAATAAGACATTGAGGTGAGAATATGTGAACTCTCTCAAAGTTCCTCAGATCTCCAATTATAACTGCATTGTTGACTTGGGTAACAGGGTTAATGTGTGTGCCTTCACTCTCCTTTACTGTAGATATAAATTATAAGCTTATCTGTATTGGGAAACTGCTGTGTGTGAAGACTTCCAATACCTGATTAAAAATTGCTTTCTGAGAGCCTCATAAAAAAGGTGAAACCTACAGCCAGTGCCAGGAGTGATTATTATCATTAATAACAATGAGATGTGCTATGCTGTTAAAACAGTCTTTTTTTCTTCCCTTGTTGGATTAAGAAACCTTTCTGTAGTTTGTGTAATCAGAGGTATGGAAAATTTTTTTGGATCCTTCAGATGAAAGGGACAAATGAAAATGTGACATGGATGATCACAGTGCTAATCATGGCATTAAATATTCAGTAACCAAGCATTTATAATTGAGTGAGGAAAAAAAATTACTTCGTGCTATACTCCAGGCTGTTGCATGTTGTGAACAGGGCAGAACAAGCAGAGCAGGAAAAAGTGGCAGAGGTATTCTAAGACCTCTGATTTTCTCTTTATTGATTGCCTTCCCTGACTAAATGTCATCAGTTGCTTAGTGATTTACAACATACTGGTAATAAAACAGAGGGATATGAGTATAGACACAGCAAGCTTTTTCTTTTTTTTCTCTGTTCAGCCCTATAGTTCATTCCTTGGTTAAGGCAACACCATGGTGAAAATCAGCATGTAGCAGAATGTAATGAAAGCAAAGAAACGTGGGCAGATTATGCTGACAGAAAGATGCCTTTTTTCGTTTCACTTTAAGAGATAGTCTGTCAAATAAACACGAGCCAATGTCTTTGAGCTCCATCTAACAACACAAACAATCCAATCCAAAAGCCTGAAAAGTTTTGATGTTCAACTGAGGGAAAGTTGCAATGGAATTTTAATAAGAGATGATTTCTTTCTGCAGCTGTGCTGAAGAAAAGAGAGATATCTATTACATAAAGTTATTGAATAAGCTGAAAATCCCAATGGCCAATATGCAACATTATTGAACCAAAAGTTCACAGGTTTTCTTGCTTGTTTGTTTGTTTGCTGTAGAGGGTGGAAATTTAATAGGTTTTTGGAAAACCTCTAAAATTTTCCATAGTGGTAAAATCATTCACAATATGTTTTCTATCAGTTTTCTTTATCAAATCAGGAAATTTACTAACAACTCTAGTTGTGCATACTTATAACTAAAACCCAAAAGGGCATGCAGGCAGAATATTTGTTTTTAATTAGAGAGTAATTGTCAGAAAGTCTATAAAAGGAAACAAACAGAGTATGGTGGTGTATGTCCAGCACAGACAGAATTCTGCAAAAGTAATCTCTGGTGATACACACAGAAANTTTGTTTGGTTTGGGTTTTTTTGTTGTGGTGGTGGTGGTTTTTGTTTGGTTGGCTAGGGTTCTTTTTAATCTATATTAACAAGCTATTTATTCCTTCTAAAACCAAACAAAGAAAAGTTTGTACCCCCACTGATTGATTTCCAACTCTTCCTGAATGTCAAGATGTCCTGGTTTGGGACAANCTGTAGAGGGTGGAAATTTAATAGGTTTTTGGAAAACCTCTAAAATTTTCCATAGTGGTAAAATCATTCACAATATGTTTTCTATCAGTTTTCTTTATCAAATCAGGAAATTTACTAACAACTCTAGTTGTGCATACTTATAACTAAAACCCAAAAGGGCATGCAGGCAGAATATTTGTTTTTAATTAGAGAGTAATTGTCAGAAAGTCTATAAAAGGAAACAAACAGAGTATGGTGGTGTATGTCCAGCACAGACAGAATTCTGCAAAAGTAATCTCTGGTGATACACACAGAAATACACATCAGTGACGTGAAAATATGAACCTACAGAAGCAAACAACCTAGGGCCTAGATTTACTGAAGTATTTAGGCAATCTGAAGACTGAAATCCTCTTTTAAGATAAATTATTAAAGAAACTGCTATGATGTCTCCACTAGTGATCATGCTAGAATCTGTGCAGTTTAATTACTGTTACGTTAGGGACTTGGCAAATTTTATCCAAAGTAGTCTCATATTTTAACCTGGCATGTTAGAATAGAAATATGAGAAAGAAGGGCTTCTTCAACTACAGAAGGTTTTGTCATTGATTATTTTGATTGTTTTCCCTGCTTTATTCTTTGTTTTTTGCATGTGTGTTTGTTTGGTTTGGGTTTTTTTGTTGTGGTGG
>WEIV01004323.1:37162-49440 GCA_013390005.1 Calyptomena viridis
AGACAAAGAAAAACGAAATTATTCCAGTGACTTGGATATTCACATGCAAATACCAATTGTAGTCAATAGGATTTGACATTTATCAGCCTGCTTGACACTCTTATACCCAAACAGTTGTTCAGAATTAATAATTTCCTTAACAGAGTGTATGACAGAAGATCAGAATAATATTTATAATACAAAGACTAAACTTTCAGAGACTACTCCCGAAACATTTCCTCCCTTTTTTCTAATTTCCCATATGTTTCTGCACAATGAATCATTAAGTTCAAATCTACATTACTCACAGACTTTGGAGAAACAGTCTTCTCGAGGTACTTGTTGGTTGTTTGCTAGAGTACCTCTTCTTATTATCAAAGTCCAGTACCAGATAAAGGAATAAAACTCNAGACCCTCCAGGGCAATTTGAGGTGCAGTCTCATCATCTTGGACTCCAACACAATCTCAAACTGTCTGAGAAAATTTTGAGTCTACTAACTATTCCTTAACATATTTACGGAAAGTTACTTGTAGCTGCAAGTAGTGTTAGAAGCACTTGTTTATGTGAAAGTCCTTTAGAGATTAAGAGGCAAGAGTTTCTTAAGAACGTTAGTTACTGATTTTGTATCTCCCCGTAATCACTTGGTGGAAAAAATGGTTATGGTAGGGTCCCATAATGCTGCCCTCCCTTTCACAAGCATCTTCATGAAAGCAGCAGCAGCTGTTGTGCTCATTGGTACCAATAAGAGCTTTTTTTTAGCTGGTAAGAAGTAATTTTTCTAAGGACCATTAAAAGCATGTTTTGTCACATTGATTCCTTACAGGAATTAAGCCATATCCTTGCAGGATGGAGATTGTAATGAAGATGTCATTAATTTTCCCTGAAGTTCAGAAACTTTTTCTCTGTGATCTCAACATAAAGGTGTTAAAAAAACGTAAGTAGAAACATGTGTTACTTACCATCTAAATGGCAGGTTGAAGTTCCTAGAGTGGTTCATTCCTATATATGAATACTCTACTTTGCATATCTGGCATCATCACATAATTACACTGAAAGCAAAATTTCTCATGATTTTTCCTATGTCCTCTGAAATAGGAGCTTACGGCTAAGGTTCCACTGACTGTAGTGGCATTGGACTTTGACAGAGGGTTCCAATCATTTAAATGTTATTATTTAGCAGTTCTGCCAACATGGGAGCAACTATTTGTAATTGTTTTAATTTTTGCTTCCTTTCTTTATACATCATGTCCTCAGCAAACTTTTCTTTTTGTTCAAAGACTCTAACGAGGTAGACATGTCATTAACCTCAAATATGGAACTAGAAACACTTTTTAAAGGAAAGATAGCTTTGTCATTTCATTAGAAAATTTGCATTACAGTTCAGAAACAGTTTTTATCTGAATCCTGTTTTAATCCTCAAGATTGCACAGTCTCCCATCACAACCTCTGATTTCTGGATTGAGGTTAAAATAATTTACTTTGCAGGAAATCCTGACACCTGAAGCTCTTGTCATAACATTAATTTAGATATTGAACTAATGATGAATTTATGGGAGAAGAATTTTATGTCTAAAACAGTGTGGGGGATTTTTTTCCTCCTAGAAGAATGTTCAGAATACATTTACATATTTCTGATGAAAAATGCATTGTAACTTTTCCTTCCTACATTTTTTTTTTAATTTCAGCTCCTCTTCATTAGTCTCTAACTCTCACAGGGTAATAAGGTCATTCTAATAATGAAACATCTGTCTTTTTGTTTCCAAGGTTCTACTCTTCCCCTAACGGCCCACTTCTTCCCTAGTAGGATTATTTCTTTCAGGAACGTGTCACTGCCCAAAGTGTCTTGAGAATCCTTCAGCGTTAGGTGTGATAACTGGATTTAACCATATAGTTATTTGATTAACTTAGATAGCCCATAAAAAGCCTTTATACTCCCAGCTTTTGATGAGACCGTAATTCTCATGAAAACAGAAAATATAGATGGAGTGGGGGCTGAGTCCAAATAGCAATAAAGCCTTTTGAACACTGCTCCTGGTCCACCCATGCTCCAAGACTGCAAACCAACTTCTCCCTACAGGCTTTGCATCTACAGTTATCATGACACTTTGCATGAGATAATCAGATCTTCCTACAAAACACCATACAATGTACTTTTAGATGCTAAAGGATAGAGACATCTTTGTTCTGGGAAAGTATAAGTGTTCCTCAGCTCTCTTGTATAGAGCAAGCAATTCAAAGTGTCACATTGGGGACAGGGGGATGTGCCTGATCACAGAGATAGATTCCCGTCAGGTTATGAAGCTCGTCCCTTGATATGCTGACTTCATTCCAAATTGCTTTCCTCCTATCTTTTCACATTGCACAAAGAAAAGGGCACCTGATGTCACAACAGAGAACAGCAGTGCAAAAGTGTCCAAAATATACACAGAACAGAAATGGAGTCTCCTGCACTAGCAGAAGATGTGACTATTTTCTAGTTTGAAAAATAAATAGGTCTCCCTTCCTACAAACTACCAAATAAAACACACTTAATTTGTTTAAAAAGAGATATTCCAAAATTTAAATATTTCCTCTTTCTAGTCACAGTTCTAGTGCTTCACAAGAAGAGTCATTCAGATCTCTGACACTCCCTTTGCCTTAGTACGAGAATTTCCATCTGTACCTTTTTATTGTATCATAGCTATTGCCTGTAACTATATCTCTTCTCTTACCTGATGGCAACAGTAATAGAGATATATCATCGAAATGTTATTAACATCAAAATGTTAATAAGAGAATCATATTTACTTCCTGATTCCATCCTGGTGTTTAGATTAGTATTACACTCAGTGACATTTCAACATTTGACAAGGAATTCCTATGTTGGGGGATTATTTACCTCATAATATTGTCTTTTCATACCATTTTTAAGACTACAAATATTAATGTACAGAAAAAACTTGAAATATTAGAATTAAATTATTTAAGCAAGGAAGTATTTTTATAGCTCAAATATCAACAAACCATTAAACAGAAAGAAGGGTAATCATCACTGAAACAATGTCTTCAAAAACTGCATTTGCTAACTTCCGCATTTGTAATTGTAATCATTAGCTCAGACATGATAAAGAGTAATATAAACACCCCAGAGCAGACCTCACAATTCAACAACAAAAAATGAATATGGACTGATTAAGCAGAAAACTGTAAAGGTCACTATTTTCTTTTTATTTCTTTGGATTTCCCCCAACAAAACTCTTTCTTGGAATCGAAAAATGCATTTGGAGAAAAAGCTAACACATTCTATGAAATGTAGATGAAGGCCAGTATGTGTATCTTTGTGTGTGTATGTGTGTGCACTTAATGAAGAACTATAGAAGGTTAGAGATTATTCTGAAACCAGATTAGAACATTTTGTCTGAGGCAAATTATATGAAACTAATAAATATGCAAATCAAATTATTATTACCTAAATTACACACTTTCGATATTCTGTTTGATGGAGAACCACTACAACACTTGCAGTTAAAAACTGCAGTTTTTAAGTATCGTGGATTTTAAGAAGAAATTTATTGACAGCTTATAAAATGTTGGAAAAATACTATTTCTTTATCACTTTCCATCCTTCAACCACCTTACTAACAAATCCAACCACAGCCTAAAGGCTATTACAAGAAATTAGTAGAAGAGCCATACATGACAGTTACATTTTCTTTAGCTTCATTCATCATGGAAAATGTCTTATGAAATGAATCTTGCTAAACAGACAATCTGTCACTTTCTTTCTAGGAAATCCTCATTCAGCCAGATCTTCCACTCTCTTATACATGGACACAGTCTCTTTTCCACATTCTCACTTGAACGAGAAATAGAAATACTAAAAATAGAGGAAATATTTTAATAGATTCATTTTATTTTATTGAAGTCCAGTTTTACCTAATAATGGTGTCTCTTCAAACATTTTCATAACAAAATCAGCAAGTATTTATAACTTTATTGAGAGTTCATCTAAGTAGTGTCATTAAATTTTTCATATGGAAGAATTTAGCATTGTCAGCTTGTGGTAGGAAGGACAGTCTTCATTCATTGCAGTAGATAAATACATTTGCGTCAAGTTGCAATATTAGTATTAGTCAATATGAGAACTAAACAGTAGCCCTTTTGATGTGACAGCCCTTATGTATTAAAGTGTTACTCAGGTGAAACTGGCCTTTCTGCTTTTCAGTGATGTTTCAGGCAGACCCTGTTAGCAAATTTCATGTTGCTAATCACTTTGGGAGTCCAACAGATCAATGCCTACTGGCCTTTTGATGACAGTTACCATGTTAATTAGTAACATGAAACAGGAAGACAAAGGGAATCTTGCTGTTTTATACTCAAAAGCAATGCTTAGAAGAGTCCTGACTAAAAATCAAATGTTACATGCACAAATTCTCTGCTTCTACGGGAACAAGCCAAAGGCTACATCACTTCTAAATTTGCCTTTTTTAAATCACTCTTGTCTAGAAATTATAAGAACTGCTCATCTTTCTCCTATTTCGTGATGGATAGTGTGAATGGAAGTACTGCAACATCAAGAAGATGTGATAGCCTTAGTAATGGGAAATAGAAATTTCTCAGTCCAAAAAGAAGAAAACTCTGTATATATTAGAATGTCCTGATATGCTGCCCTACATAGCACAGTCTCACCCTGCACACAGCTGATGGGCTCACACTGAAGAAGTTGATGGTGCCATTGATGAAAGCTGGCCAAAAACTTTCATGTTGGAACAAAAAATGAGGAGGGATACAGCAACTAAAAGCCATTCACACTTTTCTTTTTCTAGTCTGATATACACTACATGAAATCTGGATTCTGCAGCTTGGAATGGTGTGTGGAAATCACAAAATTTCAGCTCTAAGGCTGCACCTTACAGTGATAGTGGTAAGTGTATGGCTCTGAGAGAAAGAACAGATATTCCTAACACAAGGAACCTGCACAATATTAATTCTTATTTTTAATTTAGGTAATATCCAAAATAATATACAGACTCTATGCTCCTTTGCATACTACTTAAACTTAAATCAGATGTCCCACAGGAAATTTGAATGGGCTCTGAATTATTATATCCACTTTTTCTCTGTGGGGACAGGAAAAATAGCTTACTCTCTACCACAGGGTAGGATATATAAATGATGTTGGTATATGACTTGGTTTAAAATGCTCTCAACAGTGGACTGGAATGTCCTATGTAGTCTTGTATTGCCCAGACTACTAAAGCTTCATTTTGCTAGGAAAAATGATGACATTTCAGTGAAGGTGACAATTAACAGTGTGATCTTACTGTGTAAAGTACTACTTATCAAACTGCCTCCAGGGGATTTATCATAGAATTTGAGATCACCAAGGACATTGTAAGCTTTGGATGATGGACAAATGTGGTCATTGAAGGCAGATTTACATCTGCATAATTAAGCAATAAAGGCAAAAAAATAAGTAAGCAAAAGGGGTTTGAAATTTTAAATTGATAAATCACTCTTTTATTTACCTAGTCTGAATAACACCAGTGTTTTGTCACCACTCTCCTCTGAGACATATTTTATTAGCTGGTGGGTGAAAATTGCTATCAGTAGCTTTGAAAGGAAATTAGACATTGCTTTTCCAGCAGCAAATAACCCAGAGTAGAAAGAAGTTTGTCCACATGTTAATTATATAAAGGTTCTGACACTTTCCAGAAAGAATAATGAACATTAAGATCTAGAGATACACTACTGCCACTAGTGCTTTTAACTAGCAGATGAGGCCCAAGAGTCATTTGAGTTTCCAGGGAGAAATGCAGGATGGACCAAAGCAATCAGAGAGGTAAGTGTGTAATCAGTATATGATTGAGATTATTGTGGGAAAGATAATCAGCAGTTTCTGTCTCTCAGGAAACTGTTGACCTGCACAGCAGGCATTGGATTTTTACTCAAGAATCAGAAAAGTAAACTGTAAAAAGTAATGACTCCTTAGAGATGGAGTGGGAGGATAATCATAAACCAATTAATCTAAAAGAAGCATAACTCTAAAAGGACAAAATATGGACCATAAAATAAGAGTAAAAAAGTCAACCTGAATTTCAGTGTAGAATATAAAAATATATAAATGGCTAGGAAAAAATGTGTCAGTTAGTCTTTTACTTATATGTGGAAGCAGAAGGCAATACAACCCAGCAAATGTATGTGATGTATAAATAACAAGGAAATCAAGAGATAGTATCAGATTTCAAGATTACATATTCAACCAAAACCTCTTATTTAAGTTTAACTCACCTAAAGGAGGTAGGGATGATTTCAGTTCTCCAAATACGGTTACTCTATATATTCTCAGGTCACCAGAAGTAAGGTTTTCAAAGGTCGCTTGAGACCTTGAACAGCATTGCCCTGCAATGAAATGTAAATCTCTGTTACCTACTGTTGTAGTGTATAATTAGTATGTATTTCTATATTATGTATCTCTGTATTATATTGTTCTGTTCCACCCCTAAGTTGGTATATTCTGGTGACTTCCTTGCCCTTCCTCCCAGATGGTTTGTCCCCTCCCTTCTCCTCCCTTCCCATTGGCTGGAGTCCCCTATAAGAATCACAGACCGGAAATAGAAAGTGCTCTTCCCTGGTTGCCTCTGATAAGCTTGGACCCTCCATGGGGCTCGCTGCCCCTGGAGTGCAATAAACTTATATTATATGCAACCAGGAAGAGTCGCCTGCTCTTCTTCATCCTCCGTTCACTAGCCAACTCTTGAGGGAGTGCAAGGACACATGCACCCCTTGCAAACCCTGAAGAACCTTCTGAAACGGACCTCCCGACTCAGGGGTTTCCTGCCCAGAAGAGCCTCCTCCTATCTGGTGCCCTGCAGCAAGCTAAGCCAGGGCTGAAGAAGGAGTGGGGCAAGCCGTGGGGGTGGCTAGAACCTACTTTAGTTCTGGAAAGGAATAAGTTTTCCAAGTGTTTTGGGAAACTACTTTCATTCTTTCATTTTCTTAGCTCTCCATGTAATGACATTATCTGACTACACAGAGGTATTATTAAAAAAATATATTAATAGAGGTATTCTATTTTATAGAAATATATGGATATAGTTCTATATAATGTGAAAAATATGGATAGCTGGATGGAATAGTTGAGGCGACAAACAGAAGAAATTTTCTCTGATTATTAAATGACACATTGCAGACTAAGAAATATCTAGAGAAATTTTCTCATCTCATTGCAATTTTTCTATCATAATGGGAAAAAATGAGAAAGAAAAGCACAATTGGTAGTAGAGGAAATCTCTTCTGTATTAAAGAAAGAAAATTCTGCTTAAAAAACAGAGCTATTCCTGTGCAAACTCACACATGCTGTAGGCTTTCTGTGTTGGGAGTCTCATCTACCAATACACTCAGAATGTTATAGATGATGGGGCTAATTGCCCTAGCCCCTGCTTTTTAAAACAATACATATGCTAGGATGACAATCTGAAATTTTGTACCATGTGTGCTCAAGCTCACTACACCGTGAAGATAATTCACTGTGTAGCAGACTCAAGCTACACAGAGCTAGAGAGGAAAAGCTAGTGAGAGTTCCTGTATAGTAAAGTATTTAGTCTACGCTCTGGGTTGTTTTTGCTTCCTGATCTACATACCTAGCACTTTACCCAGATCTTTGTCTTTTTATTAATTGTTGTGAATTTTCTGCACAATGCAACAAGAAGTAAAATTGTACTCATTTTAAAGAGGATGTATTTCTATAAGCATACTAGTCTATTGACTAAATACAATATTACATCATCTGCCTTTATTCAATTTCAAAAGCTCTGGCTTTAAAATTTCATCAAGAAATTATATCTGCGAACACCAAGCATTAATTATCACTAGTGTGAAACAATTTCTATTGAATTAGCATATCTACTGTTTTGTGGGATGAGTTCTATTTCTAACATCTAAACTGCAGGATATTGAGATATCCAGGGTAGTTCTGAGAAACAGTATACTCAGGGTTACAGTAAGAAACCAGAAAGGAGGCATCAAATTGGAAATAATATGCCTGAGTTTTGGCTGCTGTTGTCACTCAAAACATGATTGAACTGCAATGAAACATAAATCCCTTTAAAGCTCCTCTTTCTGACACCTGGATAAAGTAAAAAAGAACTGCCACGGTGACATATAATCATCAGCTACATCTCTGTCTAAATGGCTGGAAATATAAGACAATGGAAGGTCAGGAAGAAATGTTAAAAGACATTTCAGGTGCTGGACTCTGCAATTTATGTGATTTCACAGGTATCTCTGACAAGACTACAGGACATACAAGTAGAATATGAAAAAAATCAACTTCATCTGCCAGAAAAATGTAGACAACATTCATTGGAAGCCATTACAAATGTGAATACACTATAGCTAACCAAGAGGTGCAAACTATTTTAACTTCATTAAGATATGTGGCATCCAAAATTATGTATAACAGAGGTCATTATATAGAATAAGAGACTGAGTGTAAGATTAAAAGGAAGTGTCAAATAGATTTGACTGTCATTTATGTATCCGAGCAAATAATGGCACACTGGTGAGAAATCAATCCTAAGGGTAGAATCTAAATATTAAAAACACAGAAGACCTACGAAAGCTATTTGAGATGTCCCAAAACTTAAACTATATTAGAAGTATGCAGCTTACTCCACATAGGACCAAATGAGTCAAACTAGATTATGAGTGTACTAGCAATTCATGCTGTGAATTGAGTCATATAAAATTCTAGTATCAAATACTGCCAAAAGAGACGATAACAGCTAAATACTGTTACACATTTGAAAAAATTTGCAAATAGCTAAAATATTTTTTTTTGTCTTAAAGTAATGGGGTCTTCAATATGAGATAATCATTTTGGGAAAAAAAAAAAGCCCAGTTTCACCATGAAAGCATTGGTCTTTCAGCACAAACACAAATATGCTACATGTTCCTACTCCCTATCATCAGCCAGTGCTTCCTTTACTGATGCTTTCAGTTCCAGAATTCCAATTTTCATTGTAACGTACGAATGGGAATACTGAGGCAGATATATATAAGCTGAAGTCCTTGGATAACAGGCAATACATCATAGAGCCAAACAATCATTTTTGTCATTTAAAATGGGATGCATATGATTAAAATTGATAGAATCAGAGACAAGCTTGGGTTGCAAGGGACCATTAAAGCTTATCTAGTCCTAGGTTTAATTATCTAGATTTCCTTTAAATTCTTTCTAGGAGTAATTCTAAAAAAAGTGTTTCACTTCATCATTAAGTGGAGGCCTGATAATTCATTCATTAGCAGAATTGTAACCATATCTTTCTCTGCAACAACTGTAAGAGTAGTTAACAAATTCACATGCATACATCTGAAGTCAGGTGAAGTGAATCCTCTTTGCACTGATGTCTACATTGATACCTTCAAGGCATAGTGTTAAGATAACCAACCTAGCTCTTGGATGCTGTATTTTCAGCATTGCAATAGAGTGTGGAAAAAAGAATATCATCAAAATAGGAACAAAAAAGCCTGAGTGCTATCAGCTGCTGTGAACACACAATCAAGAGAAACATCAGATCCCTGGCAGTAGCTAGGAAAAGTGCCTAAAGGGTTAGAATTTCAGTGAGGGGACAGAAGAAGGATGTGCAAGTCCCCCTATTACCAAACATTTTCCTACCACTACAGTACAATGGAAGTAGTGCATTAACATAGTTCCACTCAGACTGATATACTCTGCTTCCTATCATGAGTCACAGTAGTTTTAACTTGTATAAAAGGGCTACCATGGTACACAGAGATTTAATTTTTTCACACTGAGCATTCCCAGTAACAAGTAACCCTGGATCACTGTGGCAAATGTGTTTCAGATATGGCTATGAGTCATTCTGAGGGAACAAAAGCAGCCCATTTAAGTCTCACTGCTGCTGACTATGTGTACTGAGTATATGTTTCAGAGCCTTTCTGTACAAAATTCTCTTACTACCTGCATCCAGATGATCCTGTTGTTATTATTTTGTATTTAATAGGATTTCTATAACCAGGTAAGACACACCTCCTTATCTGTAGTACTCTCAAATAACCCATAAGCAATGTTCTACATATTAGGTAATATTGTCTAAGATTTCAAGACGTGTCCCAGATTTTAAGAGCTGCCACCTCTTTTAAACTAAAGATTTTTAAATGTTTTGTAAATATTAATTACTTAAGCCTCATAACATCTTTGTGAGCATTATCAAGGCAATTTCCATTGCTATCACAGTTTTTGAGCTGTGATGAAAGCAGCTCAGGAGTCCAGGCGTTAGAAGCCTCATCTGAAAACAACTGCAAGTACATTTGTATAAAAAGCCAAAAATTACAGAAATTGACCCAGAAAGTAGCATAATTATTTTCTATTGGCTATATGCATGTTTCTTCTCTGAAAATAAACAAGCCATATTTGTAGAAAAGGTTCTTTCATTGAGAGTTATTTCTCAGTTTAGAGGTAAAGAGGGAAATGGAAAAAGGAAGCAACTACAGAAAGATCTATAACTCATCTTTTTTTTTGGAGGGAAGAGGATCAAAGATACAAAAGTGGCATCTGGCGTGGATTGAAAACAAGGATCTCAAATCCTCATCTTCCTGTACCTCTCTCTGCTTCCAGTTAACATGGGTGTTAAGTTTTAAAGTAGAGTATATGGTATAGATGATGTGCATAAATAATCAACCGTCTGTGTGTGAGGAAAGTTGTATACATGTGAGGAAAAGCTTATATATCAGCCACAAAGAACCTTTGCCTACTGAACATGCTCCATACTTACACATTTGTGTTCTGTGTTTATACCTGGTTTATTTATTTCTATTATGAGGGATAAAATAGATTAAAACAAGGGTTATCCCTCCATGAGAAAAATCTAGGTAAAAAATTAGCAACTACAAGTTTTGTGGTTCTCTTCATTGTTGATATAGTCCAAAAAGCTATATTCTGCTCCCAATCAAAAATAAAAAAGATGACTAGGCTTTAGCCCTTGAGAAGTCACAGGGAATACTTCACAGATAAGAGACAAGGTGAGGATATAGATGGCTTATAAATTACCAGCACGATTACCATCATGCAGTATTATTTTTCCATGACTTCATTCCTAATGAGCTAATCAAGGAAGATATCACACATTATCTACTTTCCCAGACAAGTTGTTAAAATACAGAATGTAACAAGACACTGCAGCTGAATCACAGAATACAAGTTACTGGAGGTACTTTTGTTTATGTCATTTCTACATTCTCTTTAACCAAGAAAACTAGCTTGTGCCTTTTGAGCTTTCATTTAGAAATACTTCAACAGCCACATGTGACAGTTCTAATCCTCAAAATTTGTGTGGTTAAGAGGTATAATTATAAAGAAAAGCAAGTTAGGTTTGAGTATAGGAGGGTACAGTATTTTCTCATCAGTTACAGTATTCATTGCTATTCTTCATGAATCATGAGAAAATTGTGGTTTTATTTCACCAGGAAACTGCAGACTTTCATGAGATGCTATTAACTCTCTCGTTCACTTAACTGAAACCTTCTTGGAACCACCAGCCATACAGTGAAAATTCTGTGTCTGCAATAGATTCTAATGACAAACGACAGCGATCATACTGTTGTTCAGTATCAACAACAAATAATTAAACAGTGAATGAACCTGACAGAAGACCTTTAAGATGTTGCCAAGCTCTATATGAATAAACGGAATGTTTACAACGCATCTAATGATTTCATCAGTCTTAATTGTAACTTTGACTGGATGAAAGGCTCACATGCTCTGAAAGTAATGAAGAATACGTCAAATGATTGAACAGAAGCAATTAACTTCTGCCCAAATATTTATTGCTTTGCAAATAATCAGAAACTGGGTAAAATTATGGTAGTTGCAAAAGAGTCTATTGTTTTCACAGAAGAAATTTCCTTACGCAGCAACTGTGAGTAGTAAAATCTTTGGCTATATTTAATACTGAAAGTTTTATTCTCGCTACTGTAGGAATATTTAAAAAATGCCTTGCATTTTAAAGATAGAAAAGAATTGCTTAATATTAATAAGCTTACTAATATTAATTACAATTAATATTGTAATTAATTAAATTACAAATTACTTGTTAAGCATAATAACATATGCTGCTACTTCTGACATGTAAACAATATATTCAGTGTTTGAGGCCTGGTTGGATTGGTCTTTGAGCAAACTGGTCTAGTGGAAGGTGACCCCACCCATGACAGGGAGTTGAACTAGATTGCCTTTAGAGCTCCCGTCTGATCCAAAGCATTATATGATTCTATGATTCTACTGGTTGCATTCTTG
>WEIV01004323.1:49455-66007 GCA_013390005.1 Calyptomena viridis
ATACATCTATATAAAGTAGGGTTATTAGCTGTGGATTAAAAGGAAACAACCCAGAGCTGAATAATATAGCTGTTGAATTGAAGACATAATTTAATGAAAAATTCTCTATCTTCAAAAACTCTGTAAGCAAATCTGTATTTATCAATATTTCTGCTCTTATTCACAAAGACAGAGTAAACAGAAACAAAAGAATATGCAAATGATGGACTACTGTTTTTAGCCATAACAGTAAACCCAGCTAGGAACATACACACTTGAAGGTGAAAATATCTAAAAATATCTTATGATTTGGTATGGAAGTATAAAAGGTTTGTATCAGGTGGAATTCCTGAGTTTCAGTGGCTATATTATTCCGGTTCACTAAACCTAATGTTAACGCTTGGGACAGGACACCTGAACAAAAGAAAAACATTAAGCATTTGTTCATTGCGTATGCTAAAGTACAAACTGAAATTCATTATAGGGTAGAGAACAAACTGCAAATTGTCCATGGAAGAAAGAGTGCTTCAGGAATGAAAAGGAGTATCATCCAAAACCCAGTTCAGAAATCCAGACTGGAGAGCAAGATGAACAGGGAGGATTTCGGACTTCATGAAAACACTGAGTCTGTATGAAAACACTCACAGAAATATTCTGAACTATTCTTTACAATTGTGAAGAAAACAGTTCCAATGTAATCAGAAGATCATCCTCTTTACCGCATGGCTCATGACCTCACAGATTAGAAAAAGGTCTGAGGCAGGCTTTGATTTTAATGTTTAAAGAAAGATGAACATTTTTTAACATTTCTTTTTAAAAGGTATTTAACATATTAAAATTTTCATCTTGCTAAATAAATCCTATAAATAGATCCATAATAGATTGCAGGTTGGACTTGATCTCAGTGGTCTTTTCCAACCTAATTGATTCTTTTATACTGTGGTCCTGTGATCCTGAATAGTACTTTTTTGAAGAGAAAAAAAAGCCATAATGCAATGGCCTTCAAAGTTTTAGTCAGACAAGAATCTTTGAAGTTTCAAAGATCAAATCAAACATTTTCAAATCTTTAATCAGAATTTTTGTCCAACGTTTCAAGTTCAAATGAATGACTATTAAATGCGAGGCAGAATCACATGGATCCCAAGATTAATCCCAATATTAGTCTGACCAATATGAGGTCCATGGATGTTTTCTTAACTAGGAACAGTGAAGAAAGAAGATAACTCTCCCCAGTCAAGTGAAGAAGCGGTGGTTCTGGTTGAAAAGCTGAGAGTGTTGGGAGATGTAGACAAGACAAACTTTGTAATCACTAAAAGAACTAAAGGGGGCCCTATCCTTATCTTAGGAAAGACAAATCCATTTAGACTTTAATCTGGTGAAGGATGTGAAGGGCAATAAGAAGGTTTTGTACAGGTATATTAGCAGCAAAAGGAAGATGAGGGAAAATGTGGGTTCATAGATGAACAGGGCAGAAGTCCTGATGACAAAGACCAGGAGGAAGGCAGAGGTACCAAAGTACATTCTCCACTTTGATCTTTACTGGTAAGATTCTCCTTCAGCAGTGCCAGGTCTCCCAGACCAGTCAGAAACTATGGAGCAAGGAATATGTCTCAGTAAAGGAGGATCAGATTAGAGACAGGTAAGCAAACTGGATATATACAAGTTCATGTGACCTGATGGGATGTACCCACAAGTGCTGAGGGAGATGACAATGTCACTGTGAGGTGTCTCTCTATTGGCTTTCAAATTTTGTGGCAATCAAAGGAGGTTGCTGAGGTCTGGAAGAAAGCAAATGTTACTTCTACCTACAAGAAGGAAAAAATATAGCAGTCAAGGAACTACACCTTTGTTTACCTATCTTGAACCCTGGGAAGGTGGTGGAGAAAATCCTCCTGGAAATAATTTCCAAACATATTAAGGATAAAAGAAATTGCAACCCTATAGGCCAATATAGGGGCTAGTACTATTAAATGTTTTCACTTGTGACCTTAATGATGGGGCAGACTGCACTCTCAGCAAGTTTGCAGATAATTCAAAATTACAAGGAGTGGTTGATACATCAATTACCTGTGCACAGAAGTACCTGGGGATACTGGTGGACAGCAAGTTGAACATGATCCATAAAAGTATTGCAACTAAGGCAAACAGTTGCCCAGGCTGTATTAGGAAGAGCATAGTCAAAAAGTTAAAAAAGGTGATCCTTCTCCCTTGGCTCATCCNAAAGGTCTGAGGCAGGCTTTGATTTTAATGTTTAAAGAAAGATGAACATTTTTTAACATTTCTTTTTAAAAGGTATTTAACATATTAAAATTTTCATCTTGCTAAATAAATCCTATAAATAGATCCATAATAGATTGCAGGTTGGACTTGATCTCAGTGGTCTTTTCCAACCTAATTGATTCTTTTATACTGTGGTCCTGTGATCCTGAATAGTACTTTTTTGAAGAGAAAAAAAAGCCATAATGCAATGGCCTTCAAAGTTTTAGTCAGACAAGAATCTTTGAAGTTTCAAAGATCAAATCAAACATTTTCAAATCTTTAATCAGAATTTTTGTCCAACGTTTCAAGTTCAAATGAATGACTATTAAATGCGAGGCAGAATCACATGGANATATATACAAGTTCATGTGACCTGATGGGATGTACCCACAAGTGCTGAGGGAGATGACAATGTCACTGTGAGGTGTCTCTCTATTGGCTTTCAAATTTTGTGGCAATCAAAGGAGGTTGCTGAGGTCTGGAAGAAAGCAAATGTTACTTCTACCTACAAGAAGGAAAAAATATAACAGTCAAGGAACTACACCTTTGTTTACCTATCTTGAACCCTGGGAAGGTGGTGGAGAAAATCCTCCTGGAAATAATTTCCAAACATATTAAGGATAAAAGAAATTGCAACCCTATAGGCCAATATAGGGGCTAGTACTATTAAATGTTTTCACTTGTGACCTTAATGATGGGGCAGACTGCACTCTCAGCAAGTTTGCAGATAATTCAAAATTACAAGGAGTGGTTGATACATCAATTACCTGTGCACAGAAGTACCTGGGGATACTGGTGGACAGCAATTTGAACATGATCCATCAAAGTATTGCAACTAAGGCAAACAGTTGCCCAGGCTGTATTAGGAAGAGCATAGTCATAAAGTCAAAAAAGGTGATCCTTCTCCCTTGGCTCATCCCTGGTGAAATGCAACTGCAGTTCTGTGCCCAATACTGGGCTCTTCAGTCCAAAAAAAGAGGAGAATACTGGAGCAAATCCAGCAAAGGGCCATGATGATGATTAAGGGACTGGAGAATCTGATGTATGGGGGGAGGCTGAGAGATGAGATTGATCAAACTCAAGCAGAAGAGGGTCAGGAGAATTTGAGCAATGTTTATATTCATACTTGAAGCAGGTATAGTGACTTTATATAGCAAGGTTTGACAGTGTCAGGGGCTACAAGGATGGTTTTGTGAGATGCCAGACATTGCCACACACTGGATATAGCCAATTCTAACTGGCTCAAAGACAGATCTCCTGTTGGCCAGAGAGAAGCCTACCAGGTGCTGGTAGCACCTCTCCGATAACACATTTAAGGAAAAGTAAAAAAATGCTTTGTTCATAGAATAATGAGGTTATGTGAGAGAACCAACTCTACAGACACCAAGATCAGNACAATGTCACTGTGAGGTGTCTCTCTATTGGCTTTCAAATTTTGTGGCAATCAAAGGAGGTTGCTGAGGTCTGGAAGAAAGCAAATGTTACTTCTACCTACAAGAAGGAAAAAATATAACAGTCAAGGAACTACACCTTTGTTTACCTATCTTGAACCCTGGGAAGGTGGTGGAGAAAATCCTCCTGGAAATAATTTCCAAACATATTAAGGATAAAAGAAATTGCAACCCTATAGGCNAGACAGATCTCCTGTTGGCCAGAGAGAAGCCTACCAGGTGCTGGTAGCACCTCTCCGATAACACATTTAAGGAAAAGTAAAAAAATGCTTTGTTCATAGAATAATGAGGTTATGTGAGAGAACCAACTCTACAGACACCAAGATCAGTGGAGAAGGAAGGAGAGAAATTGCACCAGATGCCAGGCAGAGATTCCCCTACAGCTGTCCCTATACAGCTTATAGAGGTCCAAAGTGGAGTAGATATTCATCTACAGCCTGTGGAGGACCCCATATCAATCAGGTGGATATACCTCAAAGGAAGCTATGATTCCTTGAAAAGTGCATGCTGGAGTAGATTCCGAGCAGGAGCTGTGCTCTGTGGAGAAAAACCCATGCCAGACCAGGTTTTCTGACCGGACCTGTGATTCTGTGGGAAGACCCATGCTGGAGCAGTCCATTCCTGAAAAAAGGCATGCCGTGGAAAGGTTGAGTACTAGAACAGTTGTGAAGAACTGCACTGTGTGAGGAGTCAGTGTTAGAGAAGTTCATGTGTAAGTGATATCACACTGGAAAAAGGGAAGACAGTGAGAAGAAGTTTCAGACACAAAGAGTTATGGACTTACTGCAACAGCTTTTTCCCAGCCCCCTGCACTGCTTGGAGAAAATAGTGATGTCAGGAGTGAAAATGAGTCCAGGAAGAAGGGAGGGGCAGGGGGAAGCTGTTTTTAGATTTCTCATTATCTTACTCTGATTTGATTGGTAATAAATTAAATTCATTTCCATGTCTGTTTTGCCTGTGATGGTAACTGCTGAATGATCTTCCTGTCCTTAACTAGACGCATGAGTTTTTTTATCTTATTTTCATCCCTTGTCCCATTGAAGAGGGAGACTGATAAAGTGGTTTGGTGGGCACCTGGCAGCCAGACAAGGTGCACCCACTGCAGCAGTAAATAAAGGAGACAAAGCCAGACGCTTCTCAGTGGTATCTAGTGCAAGAACAAAAGCTAATGTGAACAAACTGAAATAAAGTAAATTCTTTTGAAACACAGGAAAAGGCCTGTTTCTTGTGGGGGTGGCTGAACACTGAAACAGATTGCATTGAAATGCTGTGGAATCTCCACCCTTGGAGATATTAAAAACTCGACATGACCTGAAGCAACCTGCTTTAGTTAACCCTGTTTTTGTAGAAGGGGATTGAATTAGGTGGTCTCTAGAGGTTCTTTGCAGCCTCAACTATTCTATGTTTCTGTGAAATGTTAAGCTTTCTGAGGTTAAGTAGGACTCGTGCTGCGTAGGAATCACTGCAAAAGGGCAAATTTCACTCCTTTGTTTTCAGCTATACACATAAGCCTGCAGTTTGAGAGTATAATTTTAAGATCTTTAAATACAAGTTGGGGTAGAAAAGTTAGGAAAAAAGAGTGACAGGTTTTCTATAATTGAGAAAAGTGCATTGTAAATATTTATATAGCCACATATCCACATATACTTACTTCACTGCAATGTAGAAAATATAGTTAAAATCTTACAGAAAAGGATCTTATGCTGTTAATATTCAGCAGTTCTTATTAAATTAAAGATCATATCTTGGCCTGATTAATTTATTTTAAAATAGGGAATATTTTCTTAGGACTGAGAACATTATTTGAATGAATTAAATATTTTTACAGGCAAATGTGGTGACAATTAAACTTTGGCATGTGTATGCAAAGTCAGGAAATACTAATG
Organism: Calyptomena viridis; assembly: GCA_013390005.1. Taxonomy (NCBI): domain Eukaryota; kingdom Metazoa; phylum Chordata; class Aves; order Passeriformes; family Eurylaimidae; genus Calyptomena; species Calyptomena viridis. Next base: position 55,031 of record WEIV01004323.1, read on the forward strand.
CCTCAAAATAACCAAAGCATATAGTAAAAACAACCAACATGAGGAGCATGTTGTAAAATAATAATAAGACTGTAGAATAAATGCTCACAACCAGCAGATCTCTCTAGAGTACTCTTAAATGTCTGATCATAATGAATTATGAATATTTCCTGATTTTGTTCTTTTCCCTGTGGAAGACTGATCACTGACCTGCCTAAAATATGCTAGATGCACTTGCCCAAGGACAATCTGATCACAGAAAATACAGAGCCAGCATGTGTTAAATCCCAACCCTAATCAAGGCTAAAGGTGAAAGGCCAAAATTCCTACCACATTTGAAAAATTTAAAGCACTTACCAGCCCTCTGCAGGAGAGAACTCTTATGACTCTGCATTTTAAAGAAAATAGTCACGTGTTTTTTAGCCCCCCCTGGTTTAGGCTGGTGATAATTTTAAAATGTAAAAGTAAAAGGCAACAAGCAAACACAAGAGTGCGTATTAGAAGGAAATCACATTAAGCAAACTGCTCAAGATGTACTCTGGGGTAAAGACTTGTAGCCTATACTGATTTAATGCACAAACCAGCACAAAATATACAGGCATTGCAGATCAAGCTGTGGTTCACTATGATGAATTAGCTGTATAAAGCAGGTATACAGACATCTAAGAAAATTAACACTAAACAGATGCTGAGAAGGCTTTTACCATTATCCATAATGCCCAAAACCTGCCCATGTATATCCTGTGAAAGACTCCTTGTTTCCCCTTTCAAGTAGTTGTAATGACTTCTGATTGTAAAACCTTAAGAAAGTTGAAAGCACAGCTTTAAAGCAGCCTTTACCTCTTTAGATTCTTACCTGGTGTGGGACCACAGCAATTTTTCAAGGTACCAGAAAAGCCACATGAGGCCACAAAGCCTTTCAGAATTTATCTAGCAATGATTCTAGTGGAGAGGGAGCTGTCAGCTTCAGCAGCAGGAGGTTGCTACTTGCAGATATTCCAAAAGTTTCACAACCTCTCTTCTGTGGTATAGGGTCTTTCTTTAGCATTTGAGAGGACAGGTGTATGGTAACTTCTGGTAGTGGTATATAAATGCTGAAGCAGGAGTCACATTCTGTCCCATGTGTGAATCTGCTTTAATATAGGGGCAGTTAGTAAGCTTGTTGATTTGGGGAGGGTTGTTTGATATAAAAAAATTAGTACAGTCAAACAGGGTTATGATGCACAAAGTCATGGGAGAGCACAAATACTCATTCCTTTATTAAACAATCCTGAATGACAACAAAGAAAATCCCTCCCATCACAACTATTTACAAATAAAAAGATACCTCCTGTCATTAATTTAAACTGTATATGCTATTGTCACATGCTCTGTTACATGCTGTAATTGGAACAGAGATTCTAAGGCAGCATAACAAAATATTTTTCCTTCAATGAACTAATCGTAGAAATGCTGTAACGATCCACTGTAGACTCAGATGTTACCACATATGAAAGGATGAGGAAGGACTGAAAGCAGGTTTGCATACAACCACTCCCAAAGTAGATTTGGGTATGATGCATAGGCTAGAATATTAAGCACTCCTGAGATATTCAGATAAAAAATTGTTCGTCTTCTTATGTCTTACTGAAATATACATGCAGGTAGATAAATGCAGGTCATTTTCCTAGAGGTATAGCAAACATACCTTGTCTTTTTTATCATTGGCATACTCTTGACAATGTTATACATTTTAGCTGTTCAAATCATTCCAGTACATAGACTGAAGTCTTCTAAGCTGTTGAATTACTGCAAAAATAAGGTACGTAGTGTTAATTTATTAGTGTTCTGGGTTTAGATGGCAGGGAGTAAAGTAGGAGAACCTACCTTTTTTTTTTTCTCCCCAGAATAATACATTAGCTTTCAACTTGCACTTACTGGCTATACTGAAACCGGATTGCATCTTTACCAAGTAAATTATCACTACTTGGCAATAAATCTAAGATTCCTTAAGCTTCAAGAGGAGCAAACAAGCAGCATACATACAGCTCAGTGACACAGGTACTGACCTGGCAGTCAGGAGTTCAGCATTCCAGTCCTGCTCTAAATACTTGATTTGTTTGTACTGGGAAGATATGTTACTTCTGCTAAAAGGGGCACCAGAGCTAACACTACCCTCTCCTGAGTTAGTACCTTAAACATCATGCTCAAGAAAAAAGTACCATTCTGCATGTTTTGAGGAGTTCCCAGCTGTAGGTGTTGTAGGAGAGCAAGGTGAGAAACAATGAAAATCCAGTCAGGAATAGCATGAGGCAAGTGATGAACCACTCAGTTGTATTACAGAGAAGGCCATTCTGGGCATTCACAAATCAGTCTGTCCTATACTAATCTAAATCTCAGAATAAAACAAGTAAATTAACAAAGTTCATACTTTGAAACAAAGACCCTCAAACTCCTGTTCACGACATCCAAAAACATCTCAGTACTTTGGAGACTCTGATATGGTCTCAGCATTTTCTTAAAATGAGAAAATCAAACACAGCATTTAGGAAGAACATTCATAGCAGGACAAACAAATCATTAGTATGAGATTAAAAGGGTTTTAAAAGAAAAAGAGGCATTTGTTTTTTCTTCAAGAAGATTGCTTAATCTTCCAATCCCTGTTTAAACAAAGTTTGAAATTTTAGTTTTAATATCTCTTAGAAGTCTTAAATATTTCAAGGGACAGAGAAACTTCATTCTGAAAACAACTGTTATGAAATGAAAGCAAGTTCAAGGAGTCTTTTTTCTGTCTTTTTTAGAACTTAGATCTGAATATACACGTAATCTCCACCCCTGGATTATGCCAGTTTTAAGATAAATCGTAGATCTTCGCTTCCTAACTGTATTTTGAATTTTATTTTCTTTTACAAAGATTTAAGTCTTAAAATAAAGAAAAATATTTTTGAACTTGGCTTTAAAGACCAATTATTCTAAAAACTTTAATAAAATAAAAAAAAATCAAACAATATAATTAAGCACTGCAGTAATTTAGAGTGGTGGTTAAAATTATAACCATGGCAACAAATACTAAGAAAAATGAAAGGTACTTTTCATCTCTGTGTTGTCATGATTACACAGTCATAGTGGAAGTCTAAAAGGTTTATTTAATTAAATGCCTAAAAAATGCAGTAACTCTTCAGGTCCTACCAATCTTTGTTCAACTTAAATAAGTACTTATACACACATAGAACAGCTTGGCATGATTAATCTTATAAAGAAGTGACCAAAAGAGGATGTGATTCTCTTCCTTCATACATTAAAGGTTATGTCTTAAGGAAGGAGAAGACCTCTGTGAGTTATATTAGCACCTTAACAGATGGAAATCAGCTGATCATGACAACATCCTATTATAAATTTTCTAACAATCAGAGCAGAAATGTTCTGGAAGAAGAAACAAACAGTTCAGGAAAAATATAAGTCCTAGCTATAGTACTTTCAAGATGACATAGTACTGACTCGTGAAAGGAATTCATGCTTTTGATTCTCTCTACCATAGTGCCAAGGACCAAATGTCCATTAACATTTGTATTGGGTTTCTGTGGCCAGGTTTTGGTAGCGGAGGGGCTACAGAGGAGGCTTCTGCGAGAAGCCATTAGTTGCTTCTCTCATGTCCAACAGAGCCAATGCCAGTCAGACAGACCCACCGCTGGCCAAGACCAGGCCAATCAGGAGTGACAGTAATGCCTCTGTGATAACATATTTAAGAAGGAAGGACAAAAAGCTAAGGTGCAGATGAAGATGGGAGCCAGAGAAGAGCAGAGTGAGAACATGTGAACAACAATGCAGACACCAAGGTCAGTGGAGAAAGAGGGGGAGGACATGCTCCAGGCACTGAAGCTGAGGTTTCCCTACAGCCTGTGATGAATGTAGACCATGGTGGAGCAGCTGTGGCTCTGCACACTATCAAGGACCATGGGAGTGCACAGATTCACCTGCAACCTGTGGAGGAGCCCATGTCAGAGCAGATGGATGCCCTGGAGGAGGCTGTGACCCCGTGGGGTGTCCATGTTGGAGCTGGGTCCTGGTAGAGATTTGTTGAGCCATGGGGAAAGGATCCCACACTGGAACCGGATTTCTCGGTAGGACTTGTGTCCTGTGGGGGACCCACACTGGAGCAGCCTGTGCCTGAATGACTGCGCCCCATGGAAAAGTGGCTCACATGGCAGCAGTGTGAGCAGAACTGTTGCCCATGGATGGACTTATGCTGGAGAATCTTGTGAAGGGCTATCTCCGGTGGGAGAGACCCAACAGGAAGCAGGGGGAAGGATGCCTCTCCCTGGGCAATGGCAGAAACAACGACTGACCATAACTCACATTCTCCCCTCTCCCTGTGCCTCTGGGGAAGAGAAGGTAGAATTTGGAAAGAGTGGGGTGGGGGAAAGGTGTCTTTAAGATTTATTTTACTTCTCATTCTCAAGATCTGATTCTGCTAGTAATATATTTAATTAATATCTCCACTTAGAGTCTGTTTTGCCCATGATGGTGATTGGTAAGGGATCTCTTTCTCCTGAGGCTTATCTCAGCTCATGAAACCCATTATTATATTTTCTTTGGTCTGTCCAGTTGCAGAGGGGAGTGAGAGAGTGGCTATAGTGGGTACCTGGCAGCCAGGGTCCAGCCACTACACCATTGGATGAAATGTATTCTGAGGACATATTTTCTAGCTTAATTTCATCCAAAAGTAATCCATCTGTTGTCTCTGATGCCCGTCAGAGACATGTGAGAATAGAAACATTTGGGAGAATTGCTTGAAAAACACTCTGTAGTTCACGCCAATAACTTAATGTAGATGCAGTCATCTCGTAGCAAAACAAGAATCCACTAAATTTTGAGAGTGAAAGTTGCACATAAGTGTTTAAATCTAATTTTTTAAAAGATTCTTCAATAGCGCCAAAGGTGTTATAGAATGTATGTTCACATGTAACAAGAGTTACAACTCAATCTTCTAACTTGTTTGACAGAAAGTGGTAATAGAAGATATATAAGGTCTTACGGTGTTACAAAGTTGAAACATATTTTATGGGAAGTGATGGATATCAGGTCTTTCATCCCTGAATGTTTTTATTCTTGTTCTCTTAGAAGGGTACTCTTAAAAATAAACATATGTAAAAATACCATTTATATAATTTGAATGCACTTTTATAATATAAATGCAACTATAGATAAAAATTAGAGCTGAAACAGCACTGCAAAAATCAACACATGGTGTTTTTCTAGATTTTCAAATGCATTTTTCTTTAAAAGGGTAATCTAACCCTTCATATAATTAATATCTATGAAAAATCTAGTTTCACATCTAAGTATTCCTTCTTCATTTTAACTGTACATTATGTTATAATAGATAATTTGAAATAAATGCTATTAAATAATTTTCTTTATAAGATGCTAAAATAGTAAAATTCAATATTTTCAAGACTGTTTTCTTCCCCTTATTTCCCCTGCCTTCAAAGCACACACTGACAAAATCAAAATCAATTTTATGAAGTGCTTTGATCTCGACTGAATTGCACTGTTCTGCAGAAAACGACTTCACTAAATTTTTGTCTAAACTGCTCTAGTTACAATGTTGAACTTGCATCATCAGCCACAAGTTAGAAATTCCTTCTAGTGGCTCTTTAGAAAAGACCTAGAAGATTTAATCTGCAGATTAATGAGATTTCTGCTACCAAGAGACCCATACCAACTGTTTCATAAACACAAGCCATTTAAATTAATATAATGATAAAAGGTAAAATATCATTTTAATGAAGCAACTCGATTACTATAATCCTATCAAGAACAATGCTGATGAAATTCAAAAGTGCCCTATGCAAGAAAGGGCATGCAAATAGACACTTATAGATAGGTCTGGTTAAAATGCTAGAGGACTGTAGGATTTTATTGGCATCATTAAGGCAGCACAACATTATGCCTACTATTCCCTAAATTTCCTTCAATTACTGTTCAGAGAACATCTGAACTTCTTGAAATTTGATGTAGGGAATAAGGAAGAGGACCCAACGGTTGATAACCCTTCCAAGAAGACAAACAGAATACTTAGAAGGTAATATTTTTAAGTTCATCTCAATTTTCATTTCTGCGCAAAACAAACCATATCATATGTCAAAAACACAAGTATGGGCTTCTCTGAAAAGAATTCTAAACCCCAATAGAAAAGCCATAATAGTTTTACTCTCCTAAATGAGACCAGCACCTAGTACCTCTTTGCTACACATCATACTGGTTCCATGACACAGTCTTTGTCTCTGCTTTTGGCCTCTGCCTCACTATGATAGAACTCTGCTGAAAACCTAAGAGAGGAAGATTCCCATGTTAATCATGCACTAATGCTTAGATTTGATAAATATTCTTCCTATACTTATGATACTTAGTACTTTCTACAACAATAAGTTGATATTTAACTTCAGGTTAAAGTAGAGCATACATATAGCTCTATGCATCATCCAGCAGAAAAAGCATGTAAGCCTAATACACCTACTTAAAGTGATTCTATAATTTTAGTAGCAGCTAAGTGCTGCCACTAACATTAAAAGAATAACCCCCAACAGACTTCCTTTTTTCCACTCTGGAACATATTGACTGGTGTTGAAAAGCAACATGTAGTGAGACCGAAAGCTGAAAAGGGATTCTATGCTTCAAGCTCAGCTTTTTAATTCACCTGATGGAAAGGAGTGGTGTAGTTAAAGTGCTCTGTTAGGTATGCTGTTATGCTTCTCACTGCAGTGAAAGACAATATGGCAACCAGGTCTGTGTCTGCAAGAACACAAACATTGTAAAGGCTACCTGGTTTTTTTTTTCTGTTTTACAACACAAAATCTCTTTATTCCATTAAAATTTCTCTGGCAGAAGCCAGTAATCTGGCATAGCTGTCACTTCTTAGTTGCTTTCTTGACAACACCAGAGAATAAGTTAACATAGAGCATGGCCTCCTACTGCTTTATCAATCTCCAGTGTTCTCAACACATAACAGAAATATAACTGTGGAATAATGTACACATACCATCTAAGGGCTCGTGGAACAGCTTATGTTTTGCACCTGTGGTATTTCCATGTATAGGTGTCTGATTGGCTCCTCCAGTGTTCAATACTATTACAAAATGTATGCCATTATTGCCTACAATACATTTCAAATAGTTTTAATTTTCTTACTTTTCAGTTAGCAAATATAGGGAGTTACATGCTAAGATGTGGACACATTACTGATAGATCTAATGTTGAAAGACAGTTTTGGAAACAGTTCTTTCCAAAAACAGATCCAAACCCACTCTGAACTTCAGAAATGTTCCTTATGTGTTGCTCCATCTTCTTTTTCCATCTGTTAATTAAAAACTTAAAAGGGTAGAGATACTGTGGATATACCACCAGACTTGCCTATGCTAGCACCAGTCCTATGAGATGAGCCTTCTAAAAATTCTGTCTTTAGTGCCATTTGAATTCACTGAGGGCTAAGAGCACTCATCTTTCTGCTTCTGCCTGAGATGTTAGCAAATGCATTGGCAATGATCACAGCTACTCAGCATTGTTCACTTTCATAGGCATGCATCCCAGACACTGCACATCTATTTTGTATCCTGAGTTATACAGATGTAAAATGTATAGATTTTGTCTTGCTGATGTTGTACTCTGTTGTTCTGCTAGCCTGCAGTTTATTTTAACTGCCTCATAATTTATTAATACCATCTTTCTCTAATCCTCCTTCAGCAAACACAGCAGGGTAGTCTTCATTCAAGCAAAAGTCACAGGATTCCTGTTAAACTCCACACCTGCACAAAAATAAGATTTTAAAACTTCATGGTAGAATTAGATTTAGACTAGGGGGTTTGATGCTCATTATTCAATACTTACTGGGGCAGAAGTAAGATTTTAAACAAAAATGAATTCTGGGAATCTAATAATTACCTTACTTCTGGTATGACTGTGGAAAGCCATTACACTCCAGTCTATTATACTTCTTTGTTACACCACTTTACACTTACTGAAATCCACATACTTTTTTGTTCAGAGAAAAGCTCTTCAGCAGACGCATTGAAAAAGAACAGATGTGTTCACAGAACAAATTTTCCATGCTCTATTTTCCACTATATATAGTTTTTTGTTTATGGAGGTAAGAGGCATAATTCAGGCAATGGATGGAAAAGGACCTGACTATCCCTGAAAATCACATCTGTTCAAACATTGACTGGAAAGGACAAGTCATTTTAGGGTATTTTCTTGGATCAATTTCTACATCTAAAAATTCCATAACCTTCTTCAAAAAGTAATCTACTTTAGACCCTCCAGTCACCCTCAGGAGCTGAAACTTGCAGTTGGGCTCAGGAAGCTCATTTCTGTACACCTGCAACTACCAAAGGGCAAGAGACAACCTTCCCTACAGGCACTGCCTCTTGAAAGCTTTCATATTGGAAGATACACCTAAGTGAACTTTTACTATTTTTAAAGCATTTTTTAACACATTTTTTAACCCTAAAAATGATATCTTGACATGCTTTTTTTGTTTTTAATAGACTCGAGAAATCAATAACTGAATTTTAAAGCTTTTGAGTGAAACTTCTGAATGTTAGCTTCTTTCAAAACTGTTTCACCAGAGACTGATATTAGTTCACAGGAAAAATAGATATGTTGTTTTCTTTATTTTTAGTGGGTATGTCTTTCATAGAGAAAACATGCAACGAGAATATTTGTTAGAAACTCCAAAGAAAGCCTTCCACTCTGCCATTTATTGAGAAATTCTATCTTCTGCATCCATTTTAGAATCTCGTTAGTTAAAAAGATTAGGCTTAGTTTAATATCCCTTATGGTTTCCTGCAGTCACATAGTAATTCATTACCATCTGCAATGTTTTGTGATTGATGCTATAAGGCACAATAGGCTGGATTAATCAAAGAAATAACAAGTAGTTTTTCACTTCTTGAATATTAATGAATAACTGAAACTCCTATTCATTGACATTCAAAAACAGATAAAGAACCAGCAGGAAATCTGTTGCAAAGGACAACTGGAACACAATTTCTGCCTTTAAATTAAAATTGGCAAAAATCATTTCTAGATAACAGCAGAATTTAATATTTATGCAGTCCTGTTTGCTTAATAACAAACTATATCAACAATATATCAAAATAACAGTTAGAGATTGTATTTTTTTGTATTTTAATAACTAGAAACATCACTTATATCACCATGGCCAGTTTGCAAATGATGAGCACTGCCTCAATACAGTGCTTCCTACAACTTCTTTGTTGGTGGTGAAGACAGCACAGCTTTCTCTGTTTTTCAAGCAACACCTTAGAAGATACTCAAAAGGCCTCTCATTTAGGGTAAACCAGGAAATAAATAAGTAAAATATACACAGATTAAATATGACATCCAAATTCCTAATTTATCATGCACATTTTGAAACCACAAGAAGATCACAGCATATCTTTAGGATATTCCCTCCACTCTCCTTATCATTGATGGCCTCTTAGCTCTGTAAATGTTTGCTTTTCCGCTAGCAGGTATACACAACATATACAAAGCTCTCAGTTCTCAAATTATTTTCCTTGTCTACTTAATTCCATTCAAAGTCATTCTCCGGCTGCAAATCAATCTGCTGCAGAAAGGTCTGTTCTGACTTGATTGGGCACCTGCATCCCACCAGTCAGAAGAAAGTCTGGCTCCATCTGTAACTTTAAATGAGTTCCAGGAAACCTTCCTGAGTACTTCAAGTTATTTGTAAATGCTTGTATTTTTAAGAATGGTCTTCTGACAAAATTATTCCAGAGTCAGCACAGTCCAGCCTGTAATCCTAACATGTGAGAACTTCCCTCAGAGAGAAAGAACAATCATGAGCACATTCAGTTTCTTAATATAAATACAGTCATGGGCCAGGAACTTGCACCTTATTCTCCTTAATTCCAGGAGAAATCCTTAAGCATCTGGCTATTACTAATGTCAAGCAGAGTGCATATTAAGTTCTCTTTTGATGTCCATTTAACCTTATTACTATTTAATTATGTAGCTAATATAGAAACTCAACAGGAGAAAAGTGCAACGTGAGAATCCACTGATCTGATAGTTTAGGTAAAAAAAATGGAATTGTATCTTTTCTGCGCAGCCAGACAGGTTATGATTTACAAAAATATCCTTTTGGAGTATAAACTGTGCATGCTGTCATTAGGCTATTAGTTATTCCTGTCCTAGGTACTTCATATTGAGATATTTTTACTATGTCTGCACAGAGGACTAGAAACAAAAGTAGATCAGACTCTATGTGCCAGGATCACTGGATATGAACCTAGTTCAGAGAGCATTCCTATTCATTTGCATCCCACACTCTTTGCATCAACTGTTAGATATCTCCCATTTTGAGGTTTTCACTTTTCATGGACTCTATTCTCAGGTAATTGCACCTGACTTTGGTAAGCAGTTTCTGGAGCACAACAAGGAGTCCATGAGTTAGGTTTTACAGCAAAGCTGTTTTAATTATATGATTTGAATTTCAAGGATTCTATCCATATACAAATACCAATGTAAGTAGATTAAAGGTGAAAGCAGAAACACAAATTTGTGAACCTTCCTTTAAAACAGCAACTGTATTCCATACAGATGAAATACACAGTGGCTGATGTGAAACATTAAACACCTTCATCCAAAATTTTAGTCATAGAAAGGAGTGGTCTACAAAAAGCAAACAACCAGAAGTAAAAAATAGTTATTTTTGTATTAGCTACATGGAAGTTTCAAAAATATTTATGAAATATTTTGCCAACAGTAACACAAGAAAAAGTAGATTTTATGACACTGTATTGGGTTTCTGTGGCCAGGTTTTGGTAGTGAGGGGATGTATAGCAGAGACTTCTGTGAGAAGCCACTGGAAACTTCTCCCATGTCTGGCAGAGCCAATGCCAGGTGGCTCTGTGATGGACCTGTGATGCTTTTTATGATTTTGTACTTCTATAAAGGTTTAATGTACACTTCTGTTAATCCCCAGTTATACTG
>WEIV01004323.1:66234-86325 GCA_013390005.1 Calyptomena viridis
CAAAGTCAGGCCATTCAGGAGAGACAATAACACTTCTGAGATTACATATTGAAGAAGGAAGAAAAAGAAAAGATAGTGTGCAGATGAAGACAGTCATCAGAGAAGAACAGAGGGAGGATATGTGAACAACCAAGGTCAGTGCAGAAGGAGGGGGAGGAGATGCCTCAGGCACCAGAGCTGAGGCTCCTCTGCAGCCCGTGGTGAAGACCATGGCAGAGCAGCTGTGCACCGGCAGCCCATGGAGGGCCACAGGAGTGCAGAGATTCACCTGCAGCACATGGAGGAGCCCATGAGAGCAGGTGAATAAATGTTGAAGAAGTTCGTGAAGGGCTGTATCCTGTGGGAGGGACCCCCATGGGAAGCATGGGAAGGACTTCTCTCTCTGGGCAGCATCAGAAACAACAACTGATCATAACCCTTATTCCTGGTCTCCCTGAACCACTGGAGGAAGAAGGTAGAACTTGGAAGGAGTGGGGTGGAGGGAAGCTCTCTTGATTTATTTTACTTCTCATTCTCAAGATCTGGTTCTGTTAGTAATAAATTTAACTAATAACCCCACTTGGAGTCTGTTTTGCCTGTGATGAGTAAGGGATCTTTCCTGGTTCTTATCTCAACCCATAAACCCATCGTTATATTGTCTCTCCTTTGTCCAGTTGCAGAGGGGAGTGAAATAGTGGCTTTAGTGAGTACCCGGGGTCCAGCCAGGGTCAAACCATTACAGATAACCAAATACTTTCAGGAATAAAATGTTGTGTCAGAGCAGAAATGCATCTATCTCTTCAAAATGAGCAGTTATTTTCTGTTCAGTTTCTGTTTTTTCTTAAGAATACCATCTTAGCCTTAGGATTAGGAAAAATGTTTTTAAAAAACCTCTCTGTGAAAAATATGATTGTCCTTCACAAAACATTTCGCATGCTTTTTTGAAAATCATTAATATATTTTTAATCTGTTAATGTATTTTACCCTTTTCTGTTTCATCTGCCTGTTTGTTGCTTTGCTGTCCATAAAAAGATTTACAAATATTCCATGCTGTACATCTTTGTCAGTTCTTTTCATGTTTTTATTTCATAACATTGGAGAGTTAGAAAAATAAGAGAGAGCATAGCTTAAAATACATTTTTTTTAGACTGGGATTGTCTGAAACCTCTAGTGATAAACTGTGTTTGGATTGTATTCTCATCTAATTGGCATCTTCCAGGAAAAATGCAAGTAGCATGCTTTGAAATTTACATTATTGCAAGGCATTCTTCTCTATTCAAACAAATGGTTTAGTATTGATCCATTAAGACTAATCCCTGTCAGTTTTGGAAGGCATCAGTGTATTACTATATGCTGTTAAGTCCAGTAAAGGCTTTTCCAAATAGGTAATCTTATGGCAAATATATTTGAATTTTTAAACATTTTAAAATTAGATTTTTAGAAATCTAAGTATACATTTTATGCCAATTTTCCAAAGCTCATATAAAATGTGAATTTTCTTTTCCTCTTCAATGAGTTCTGACTGGCCCAAGGAATCATCTCACATTCTACTCGTATATGTCCTTTGTTAAAAGGTTTAAGATCTTGAGTAAATTCTACAGGAAAATTTTGAAAAGAAGCCCTTCATTTTAACCTGAAGAAGAGTAGTTAATTTCAAACCAAAAGCAGTTACTGCTATATCTATCACTTTACTTCGTAATCGTAGAATATTTGAGGAAGATTATGTTTCATAGATATTCTATCACCATTTCCAACTGACTATATGCTGCCTCAGAATTTAAAGCACGGTAAATGGGCAATGCACTTTTTGAAATACAGTTTAGTCTGTCGTATGAGACATTAAGGACCCAGAATTAAAATTCCCATGAGGCATATCAATGACACTGCAAATACAGACAATTTACAAACATCTAATTCTGAAAATATTTTTGTTCCATGCAGTGATATTCTGTTTTGGCTGCTGACTTAAATCTAGTTAAAAATATGTATGGAAATACCATAATTTAGTTCCACACACAAGTTTGCTTTGTTTGAATGACTAACACTTAGTTTTCCCTTCTTCTCTGATATGACTATGCCAGTTTACTGACCTGGAACTCTCACATATTATCTTTTTCTCCTTTATTCAATTTCATTTTTCTGCACATTTTTTTTCTCTATTCAAACAAATTCTGCACCTATTTTTACATTGTTTTACTTTCTTTTCCTCTGTGTGTCAAAAATTCTCATTTCAGTGCCTTCTATTATAGCTTATCCCCTACCTCTTTCTTTGCTATATCACTCTCTATCAGTTAGTCTTTACTCCAGGATGCCAGCTCCAAGTGCTGGCATCATTTTTCCAAGTTGATTCCAGTTGAAAAGTGATTGATTGACATACAGAATTTGAAATAAAAGTACTAGACTATGCCAGTATATTTCCGGAGGAGATACTAACAGCGGTGTGTGAACATCAAGATTTTCTAAGAGGTCCCTTGATTCTTTGAATGGCATTTCATTAATCTGCAAAATTAATAATTAATCTCTGCAATGTGCTCTTGTAAACTTCAGATTTAATGGGCGTTGCTTTTGAAAACAGAAAACTAGGAAGATATGGAACTGAGTTATTGCAGGTCATATATTTTGGATATTGCATGTGATTATCATAAGAATGCTAATGTCTCTTAGTTACTTCAACAGAATTCAACATGGCACTTAAGTTCAAAGTAGTTTCTTCAGATTATAGTTGTTTAAAAATGTACTACTTGTTTAGATCCAAAAGATTATTATTATCAAAATCATTTTCTTTAAGGAATCTGCAAGTTTGCATAGTGCACCACTCTAAAATAAAATGTGTCAAGTACTTAAAGCATCCAAATAATAAAATCCTGGCTGTACTCTCACTAAATGGCAACTTCTCAAGGATAATAAGCTTCTAGTCATATTTTTTTGATGAAAGACTACAAAAAATGTGCTGTTCAAGAAATGAATCTCTCAAGTCCTTTCACTTTTTTAATTTTAAAAAATGCTAGTGACAGAATCCATAAATCTACAGGAATGTATGGGACAGCTACCATACACAGCGGTAAAAAAAAAAAAAATTAGTATTGATGTAAATAGACATGTCTCTATTGGCATATAGAGAACGTATTTATTCTGACAACTGCAGAATTTTATCTCATGTCACCGTAACACCAAAGGCTACATTTAGCGAATGACAGATTAATTTTTCACCTGTCATGAACATTTACTGATTTCCTGGAAGTCACAATGACCAGATATGATTCCATAAATCATTATTTCCAATGGGTCCATTTTCAGTTATGCCATTGATAAAGTAACAAAAGCAACTAGTATGAGAAGAACTAAGACAGTAGTTGAGATTGAAATAGCCTTTTACATTAAACACGTTTACTCAAAACCCAAGGTAGGATCTGAATATTCTGAAAGTTTAACTCCAGAGAGAGCACTGAAATGCTATCGTCTCTGATCATTCATATGCCTTCCCAGGTTACATTCTATGATTGAAATTCTTGATTTCAAAAGAGAAATAAATAGACTTTGGGAGCAGGAGGTGTCAATTTTCTTCAAGACTGATGACCCAAAAATTGTGGAATAAGATTATTTTAGAGAAGAAAAATCATGTGGAACAGAACTCCATAGCAGAGCAAATAAAAAACCTCTTAAAGTATGTGATACGTACAGGGAAATTACAAGAAAATAAATCAGAATCCAAACTGGTCATCAAAGAAATTCCTACACTCCATTCATTCAAGAAATGTAGGAATTAACTGAGAGAGTGCAAAATAAAAGTGAGGCAGAAATAACAACGGAAATGTAAGCAAATGGCAAGAGTTTTTTCTCTTGTACTGAGAAAGGAAGTGTAAAGAAAACAAAAGAAAAATGGAGAGACAGAGGGAGAAAAATCTAGATATTGTTCAAAATTGTTCTATATTTTTATTTTCTTCCTCATCACTTACACTTATTGTGTTTCAAGTTTGAGTAGTCTTCCTTTTCCAGGAAGACTCCATTTTTATTAAAAGATAAGATTTTCATTTACTTGTAATTCATATGATAACTAATGATCAGTTCAAAACTCCCCTTCAGAAGTAAGTGGGATGTTGTACTGTTGCGGTGAAATACATCTTTATGAGATATAAGCATACCTAAGCATTCATTAAACAAATCAAAACTTAAAAGCTTGTACAGAAAGATCTTCAAATACCAGAAGTTTAATTGGAATGTCCAGAAAACACGATTCTGTAATGAGTTATCAGTGGTGGTTGATCAAAGAAAAGGAAGAAACTAAGCCCAAGAAAGAATGACCATGAGGAAAAGAAGAAGGAAGATAAGCTGCTACATGGCCACCTGCTCTTCCAAGTGATTAATATAAAAGGAGGAAATTTGAGGTTACACATCATATGGGTATACTTTGGAAACACTCATGTGCACAAGTGGAACAGAAAGAGGCTGGAGTAACTGTTCACTTCTCTCTGAAGAGGAAAGAAGGGACAAAAAAAAAATTTAATTGCTCATTGAGTAATAAAATACTTCATTTCTCTGACATTCCTAGTGCTAGATTATTTTTATTATGGATTGCTGAGATTTAAAGTTCTAATTTTGGTACAAGAAGCACGGGAAGAAGTTAACTTGGTTGCACCAGCTTCCTGGGTGATTAGGACAAAAAAGCAAAAAAAAAGTTTCTCACAACAAAAAAGTTGTGAGAATCCTAATCAGCTGAATGGCAAGAGCAGGTGATGTTTTACAAAGAGCATAATAAAAGGGGACATGGAACTGGGGTGCAGGAGGTAATCCCCAAATCAGCTTCTGTGTGTGCAGTCTGATTCATCACCCATAGACAATTAATAATGCTGATAGGTAATTAATTTCACCGAAAACTAATTACCCAAATAATTAGTGACTCCAATAAAGAAGGAATTCAGATAGAATTACTTTTTTCTCAGAAAAAGAATTTATGCTAAAACAACTTCCAGCTTTTTTTTTACCACATTTAGAGGTACACATATAGAAATGCAGTCTACTCTATGTAATTACGTTATTGCTTTGCGAAAGTGATGTTAAATTGAAATACTGATCAATGACAAAGGGTTCTGCTTACTTACATTATTCTACTCATATTACATTTCTTACTTATGTTTTTCTTACTAAAATTAATCTGTTTCTGGTACTGGACCGCCATATACTTCCACCTGACTTCAAAATTGCTGTGAACAGGAACAGCTGTCTCTGCAAGCAGTTTAAGGCACTCTATGTCTATGAGAAATTCCTGACCTGATTAAGGGCATTGTTAGTGTTCCTTGAGTAAAAACAACACAAAACTTAAACCAGTCTACAGTGAATCAACTTGAATGAAAAAAAGAACAGAAGGTACAAAATGTTTAATTACCCCTAAGTACGGCCCAAGTGTATATCTTTGTATTTAAAAAAAAAAAAAAAAAAAGGCATTTATGCATATAAAAGTGCATTTTTAACACAGAACATTTGTGGGATTGCTGTCTAAACAAATTTAAGTAGCAAGGCCCAATAGCTGTCGAAGTACAAATGTATCTTTTGGGTCAGAAACGACATGGCTTTTATGACATGCTGAGAGGACATAGTGGATGAGGTGGTAGAGAAACATTTGAGGGGAAAAGAGTGTGATCCATGTAATTTCACAGAGTAAAAGGTCAAGTGACCAATAAACACAGAACTTAATGCCTCTGCATCTCCTCTTGAAAACCGCCCCTTATGTATATGCCACAGGAATACAATTCATTGACTATACTATTCTAACGTAAAATTTATGGGTCATTAAATTTGTTCTGACTCCTTTATACTTAGAAGAACACACAAAGAAAACTACCATTGTTATTTAGGCAATTTTGTGAAGGTTCTCTCTTTCAATAAAACATGGTTTGTGAGGCCTCTGTGTGTGTGTGGAACAGAGGTAATTTTGCCTGGTTTTGGGCACAAGAGATTTCAGCTCTGCATGAAACAATTCCCACAGAACCTGCTCACAAGTTGCTGCTATTTGAACATGCAATTTGCTATAGCAGATCTTGCAACTGAACTTTAATTTTTCGATAGAATATTTGAAATTATTTTAAGTGCAATTAGGTCAGGTACAACTAAAACAATCACATTCCTGGCAGTGCCCACCTGTCATCAGTGCAATGACTATGCCAACATCTCTGCCAACTGCTAATGGCACTCTAGAATTCACACTCACAGCCCAACTCAGACGTGCTCCTGCTTCTACATGATAAACATTCAGAAATTAAATTCATGTCTGTCTCTTGCTCTCCTTTTTTTATCTCTCTCTCATTTATCTCCATTTTAAGAGCCAATAATGAGATGAATTAAGTGGTGATGCCCTTTCATTTTTCCTCGTTAGAGTTGCTGGCTATTTCAGCCTTACTCCTGCTGAAGAATTACTTCAGGGATGCAGCCATCTTGTAATTCCTCTTCATTAAACTGGAGGAAGTAAAAGTATGTAAAAATCACATTGTCCCTGTTGTGTCAGCAGTCTGGATGAAGAGTTTAATGGTTATAAATGGCCTGTCTCTTATAAAAATATCTCATATGTGCAAAGGCAAATATAGCTTTATAACATTGTATATGTTTTCCTTTTGTTCATCTCTTAGAATGATGTCTAAAACAGCTGCTTGCCCAGACTTACTGCAACTGAAAAAGTCTTTGTTTTCTCAATTTTAAAATATGATGAGGGCTTTTACTTATGCAGCACAAGGGAGAATAAGAAGCCCAACTATATCTCTATGCTTCTCACATTTGAATTCCTTTTTTGTCTCTAGCACTTTTTTTCCACAGGCAGCTCAAGAACAGCCATCTGACTCCTAGTTTTTTTACATTTCTGCTGACACTACAGTTTGGCACAATTACTCAAAGTGGAGTATTTTCCTGTTACAAAGATAGCATTTCATCAAAATAGGTATTTTGGAAATAACGTCTGTTTGGAGAATATTATTTCTACAAGCCAGCTGAAAAATAACATTTCAGCTTTTCAAATTCAAACCAGTAGTTTGATTCAATATTTCTTTTATTATTTTGAGTGGTTTGCAATAAAGTGTTTAAAAATATTAAAAGTTGAAAAATAATAGTGTGTAAATGCATATTATTTTTTTACCATTGTTCAGTTTGATGTTCTGGTGTTTCCTATGGAAATTCCAGTGCACATTGATTAATAAAAATAATTTTAAAATAGTTGGAACAAGGGTTATTCTGAGGCAACTTAAAACTTCAATACATTCCTCTCACAATCAGAAGCAGTACAGTCATGTATCATACTCCACTGGGAAAAGAAATGCATCTGATTTTTAATATGAGCTTTAAACCACAGCATCTTATCATGCTGCCAACATGAAAAGAAAATTTGTGTTTGATATTCTTGCTCATAGAGAATTATTTTTGTTTTGCTGTTCTAACACAACGAGAAAGGAATACTTTCTGCAACTATTAATTCTGAACTCTTTAAATAGAAGTACAAAATGAAGAGGAATATAAGAGAATCTAACATCTATCATAATTAATCCAGCTGAATGGCACTGCATTTATTTGTTTTTAAAGTGCCTTTGTGGGTTTTTTCCAAACAAAAACAAAGAGGGGACGAAGAGATAAAATTAAAAACAAGGAAAGGTCCTTGCTCCCTCCAATAGGTATCATGATCTTATTCACTACATGAGTTTTAACAGACACTAAGGCATAGAGCTCAAAGTGAGAACTGCTTTGGTTGTCCTCCCTTGCCAATTGGGCGGTGGAGTTGTGGTCTCAGGCTACCCTTAAGATTTTCTTATCGTGAAATTCCCTGTCTTCTTTGTTCCTCAGTAACTCTTATCTGTGATACTAAGTAGAGACAGCCTTCACAGCCTTATAGGTCATGGCACAAGTCTTTATTGTTTTATACAGAGAACACATTTTCTGTTCATTACTGCCATGCTGGGAGAAAACAACAAGACTTTTTTGCTGTCATTACCAGGAAAGAGCTGAGCAACACTGTAAACCTGCCTCCAAATGTATGCTGGAGTTCTGCAAAGCTTATGCCACTAAACCTTGCCATGTTCACGTAAACACGAGTCAATGACACTGTCTAGATGTGAACACAGAAAAAAATTCCAGTTTCCTGAGAAACATTTTGGAGACTGCATACTCTTACATTTTTAGGAGTTAGTGCTAATCCTATCCTTACCTCCACAATGAGTAGAAGACATCCCTCATTTGAGTTTAAAATAACGTGTTTGTGAAATACTGTTCATTTTTATTACTGTGGGATTCATAGAGATTATCCTACCTTCCAGAATCCAACAGAAGCAAGAGAGATTAGAAAAGCAGTTCCATTGCAAAGGAAGAAGAATAAATCCAACCATTATTACTTTTCGTTAACCTATACCATGATTATAAATTACAGGACTGTTAAATACGGTTTGTCACTACAATCCATTATTTCATACCAAGCATTATTTGCATATTTTGATTTCTCGTTTATAACCACCTATGCTCATTCTTCACTTTTATTTGAAGTGTAATTCATTTCAAAATCTGTAACATGGATAAGAATCTAGTTTGAAATATAGACATACTTAAGCTTTATAAATGGGAACTAGAGCAGTAAAAAGAAACATCCAGCATTTTCTTCTTTTCTGCAGATGGATTCCAGAAACATGCAAAGAATTCACATGCCTCAGAGAGATAGACATAATAATTTTCTCTGAAACTAAAGGACTCTAATGGCATTACAAGGCAAGAAACACTGAGAACCATTTTACAAATGGTTGACTTTTTTAGACTTCTTTTTTATTATGCTAAATCTAAGCAGCAGTATTAGTCACTAGCATTGGTCACAATCACTCAGAAACATAGATCCATAACTTTCTAAGTCTAAAATAACTACTTGCTCTTCAGAGTTGAATATAGTAGTTAAATCCAGGACACACAAAGGTTTCTCAGGCATCTGTATTTCCAGCAGCAAAAAGAGGGGGAAAAAAAAAAACCAAACACCAAAAAACCAGCACCACAAAAAAAAAATCTAAAACTTAAACCTCAATATTTATAACCAATGACAATTACATGAATGTCATAGTTACAGGGGCTGGGACTGGTTTATCGCTATGACTGTTTATTCTATACCCTCTATGTCATTCCTGATGGGCTGTTAATGATAAATCACTTGGTAACAGCTGGCCAGAGCACACTTCACACCTCAGGTCACAATAGAAAAGAAAAGACATTAACACCTCCACACCCAGCTGGAGGAGTCCTCTCTGCTAATGGGCCCAGCTGCACTGACACAATAGGCAGTTACAATGACCCTCATCATCAAAGGACCCAAAAATATCCCAGGACTCACAGAGATAAAACGACCATTGTGAAACCCCCTGCCCTGAGAGAGGTGCTGGGGATATATAATCCTTGGAGTTTGAGACTGGAGACTAGCCTCATCAGACCCAGAGAGGGAACAAAACTCCAGCAGAACTCTAGCACCTCTTGAGGAGACTGCTACCATTTTCTTCAACAGACCGTAGTCACAACTACCAGGTTTTTCCTTTCCTTCTGCCCTGCACCCAGGGGCACCACGCAGTTCCGGGGCAGGGGCTCACGAGCACCATGCTGTTCCTGTCCCGGGGGGGCTGGGTTGTACTTTGTCCTTGTGGGTCAAAGCGGTTTTGTTATCTTGTGTCATTGTATGTATTGTGATCTTTTTAGTAAAATTGTAGCTCTGACTTGTGGTCTCTCCAAAATGAGTTCATTTCTCCTGCTGGTTTACTTCTAAACCAGCACAATGAATCTTGACAAAGATGCAGTCTTCACTCTCCAAAACACAGCTAAGTATGTGAAGCATTTCTTTCCTTAACTTGCCTACAAAACCACTTTCAGATCATACAATTCAAAACAAGAGCTCCACAAAACAGTAGAGCCGGGTAACACTCTGAAAGGTGATCATCCATGTGTTACATCAGAGTTACATCTTCCAGACTTAAGCAGAAGATGTAACTCTGATGCCTGATGTGTTTTACTGGGAAAGTTCTTCTCAAGTCCATGTTTCCAGACAACTTTCATAAAAGAGTGCCTAAATCCTTACATTTTCAGCTCACTTTGAGATCATCGATTCCATATCTGTCCTGTCTTACACAGATCCTCTTTGCAGGAAAGTAGCTGTGAAACTGGTTTCAATTCTCTTATAATCAGTTAAAACAATTTCTGTTAATTTAGAAGTCCATAGCAAGTTTTTCAGGTATCTTACTACCTCGTAGTAACTGTCTTTACAGTAAATATGAAGAAATAGATACAAACTGAGGATACTTCACCTCACTCAGAAACAAGATTAAAAACCATGAGACAAATTAATTTATGAAGACACCTATTTTGTTCAATTATAAAGGGAATCTGGCTGACTATCTCAGATGAAGATTATTCAATTTCAGGTAACTTAAAACCTGTGTTGATTTTTAACTTTTGCTGGGAATTGCAATACTTCATTATAAAAGTGGCATCTGGCAGTACTGACATATATGATTAAAGCAAGTTACAAGCTGCATTCAAAATGCGACTGTGCTAATGCTAGCAACTATATGTCTGTTTCAGATGAGTTTAACGTGCACTGTTTCTGAACAACCTTTCAGAAACCTATATATAGGTGAAGAAAGCCTTTGTACATGTTCCCACAGTTGCCTGTCCCTGTTAACAAAATCCATCATCACTTTCTCAGTAACAAGGAAATTGCACAGCAAAATACCTATGGAGGATATTTCATAGACATTTAAAGTTCTCATTTAGATGTTCAGCTGTTTTGTGCTGTTAAGCCTCTTTTCAGAGAGGCTTGCAATGCATTGTAGTGAGCTTGCAAGAGTAAATAAATAAATAACTTTACTTTTTTTAATGCTGACTTTAGCCCCATCATCCACAGTTTAGCCACTGTATCCTGCTGTATCCTGTCAGAAAGCATAGGACACAGGCAATAGAAACTTCTGAAAGGGTTTTTATGTATGATAAAAAGATATCTTGCGTGCAGTTTAAGATCATTACGATTTAATATTGGATAAAATATTTTGAATGCAGTGCTTGCCAGGATGAGCAATCCATTAAAAGAACTAGCTTTGCAAACTAAATTTTAAAGACTGCAGGTTGCTGATGGAAGTCAAAAGTAAGAGAGCCTGAATCACATGTTTAGATGATTATAGCATGTTTATTTAATTTCTTCACCAGGTGCTGTACTTATGTTTTCACCAGTCAGCTTTCTTCAGGCAAAGCACCTGCTTAGGAAACAAAATAAATACAGTATGTCAGTAGCATCAGAGAAAGGCAAGCCTTTACTTCATTTGACTTCAACCAATATGAAGAGATAAAACTTAAAATTTAAGGAGTTCTTACTACTTTGCACATGATTTTGGCACCACAGTAACATCCACCATTTCACGACCCTCCACACTAATTTAGGAAATCATGTATTCAGGTTTCTTCTAGACAGGTGGTAAAATGCTTATGATCAAGTTCCAGAAGCAATGAACATGGTTCTGATGGGTAAGGGTAGGAAACAGCCATTCTCTGAAAAAAAGAAGCCCAGGTTTCTGAGGCCACATATTTCTCCTCTCATGCAGCACAGAGAGATTTCATTTCGCTGCCTGATGCAGTGAAAATGGAGAGAGGGGACTTCCCAGAAAACCTATAATTCATTTTGCTAGGAAAATGTTGACATATGGAGTTCCCCTCCTTCCAGATGATCTTTAAGATTCCTTTCTAATCCAAACTTTTATTTCCACCAAGGCCATGCTGTGTACCACTGTGGAAAGTCTATGTCAAAGATTAGCTTGGGTAAATCCTAATTCATACTAAGCCAAAATTTCTGCCTATCTCCACCTTCTAAATCTGTTCAGACCCAAACCTGTAGCATAACACATTGTAGGAATGCTTGAGGTGCTCCAAACCATTCTGTAGGCTTGCCATGGGTTAGCATGGGAGAAAGCACAACAATACAGTAATACAATCTGTTTTGCTCTCCTCCTAAGCAGTAAATCTTCTCTAGGGTGCTTCATTCCCTGGTATAAACATAACCTAGGCACAGCCATCAAAGGCAGTGCAATTTAGGGTTCTCAAATTTTCACAGAGCACTATGTGAAATTTTTGGAATATCTTCTAAATATCAAAAGAAAGTAGGAACTGCATCAGGCACAAATGGCAGGGTTTGGTTGGAGGGTGAGTATATGAGGTGCCCTGTGTGGGAGATATCCATGACCTGCCTGTGCCAGGCACACCTGGTTCCAGCCAGAGCTGATGCTGACACAAACTCCCCATTGTGCCCCAAAACTGCTGCAGGCAGGGAGCCTGTGGCACTGCTGCTCAGTCAGGGATGAGCCACTGCAAAAGGAACTCATGCCTTAGGCTGAGCACAAGGGAAGGAAAGATGTTTCCATAAATGTCTGCTACATTTTTTGTGGTTTTGTGTGTTTCTTTTTTATCTTCCCAATGCAAAAATCGTTGCTTAAGACTTCATGTTAATTGGGAATATGTGGTGTGTTTTCAGTTGCTTAATGATTTGTTCATTTTACCATGGTATATTCTGTTACCCTCCCACCCTATATTTGGTTTACTCTGTACACACCCCTCATGATGTAACATCCTGAACTCCTCCCTCAACTCCTCCCCTTTTTCCAGTCCTTTCCAAGTTCATCCCTTATATGTACCCTCACCACTCCTACCCTTCTAGAACCCTCCATGTTACTCGGTAGTTCATTGGACCCCTTTCCCTAAGGCACTCCTTCCCTCAACCCCATTGGTTTCCTTGATGTGTTAATCCCTCCTCTCCCTTGCTCCTATTGGATCTTCCTAGTCTCCACCCCTAAACTCTCCCTCATTTATAAGTTGCTGCACAGAAGGGCTCGTTGCCTTTCTGGGTTGTCTCCCCTGGCATTGACAAGGGCTCTGAGGGGCGATTGCCTCAGAGCCTGAAATAAATTTTGGACTGTTGCAACCCAGGAAGGTCTCCCTTGATTCTTTGCCCATTGACGCCATGAGAGGTCAAGCCCTTCCACCCTGGACAGATCAGTAAAGACTCTGGTCTGTCCTGAAGCGCCGCCTTGCCTGGTCTTTGCTGGGGCAGAGGCAGTGACTGGGTGGTGCTCCCCCTGTCCAGCATGGCCACTTGTCGTCGAGGCTAGTCGAGGCGTGAGGAAGTTGACAGCAGCCCGCACCGTGGCAGCAATATATTGCAGGAAGTTCCCTAAAATGGAGTCTGTCTTTTTTTTTCCTGAAAGCCACACAGAGGTGAATTACCCTTATCCATGGGAGGAATACAGGCAACTATTGAGCTCATGCAGGAGTGAGATGGCTTCCCTTCACAATAGTTGTGGTGCTTCTTAAGAGGACAGTGGATTAAATCTGTTAAAAGTGGTTATTTCTATGTTGACTGCCTACAGGAGTCTAGGTCAAACACAAGATACCTGCTTTGTTAAAGTTGAAGTTAGCTGAGATTAGTGCACCACTTAAGGAAAATCTCATTTCAAGCATAAAAATTTTCTTTTTTGGATTTTTGTCATTGCTGATAGTGATGTTGTGGGGTTTTTTTCAGTCTTAATTTAGATCCAGAGAAAAATAAGTTTTTTAAAAAGTTGTGTGTTCATAAGTTATAATATCAAGGGTGAATATACAACTTTGATTTGAGCAGTTTGTAAAACAGGAAAAAGAATTCTGTTATATTATCCCCCCAAAATTCCATATAAAAATATTTCAGATTAAAAAAATATCATGGTGTTTATACAGTCGAAGAGCTGGAACCGTAAGTTACCCATTAATCTGTCTGGTTCTAAACACGGCATGGGAACTCAAGTAATTTCACCATGCCCCATTCTGTCCAGTTTTGACACAGTTAAATTAAAAGCATGCAGTGAACAGCTGGTATAAACACCAACTATTCTTCTTATTGAACAGTATGAAGCAAGGAAGCAACTTTTTAGATTGTTTTCTAAATCATAATTGCTCAGGTCATATGGACAAATTAAGAAGCAAACACAAGCAAATAAGTTTCCAAAGTGCAAATATTGAACACTCCCTTACAAAGTGTAGCAGCTAGAAACTGCATAAGTAAACTCATGTTTTGACTAGAATGTAAAGGGAAGACATTCATCAGCCCTCTACGTGTTTTCCCCCACTAGATGAATGAATTAGAAATATATTAACTTTCTTATGTCATTTAGTGTCTTATGTCATTTGTTCTTTGCCACTCAATGTTCAGTATAAGCACTATTAAAAGTAAACTACATTAATTATGTAAATCTAATTATCAATGGACCTTGAAATGACAAGAATTTTATCAAGATTCTGGAAAGGCAGAGCCCATTTATTTAAATTCATTGCTATAGAGTTAACATAAACAGGATCAGATCTTAAGACAAGTCTCTAGGAATTGACCTAACATAACTATTAATACTAATTTAACAAAATTCTCAAGCATAGATAAAGTACATTTACCAGGATTTGAATTTAATAAATTGTGCCTTTTTACCATTGCCTTTTTCAGGATTTCATATTAGAATATAAACCAAGGTAGATGGGTGGATTATATACATATTATTTATGGACCAAGGTAGTTTTTCAAAGTGGGGTTTTTTTGTGTGTGAATCACCTTGTACCATTATGATTAAACGTTTCAAGTGCCAATTGAAAAGGTGACACAGATCATATAAATCACTTGTTGTGATCTTCTTACAGTAAGAGGACCTTTAACCTCTGCAGCATGTCCTCAGATGTCAAGTGGATTAATTTCTCATTCACAGCAGTACGAATTCTGAAAGTATGTATATAGATGCAAGGTAATCTCTTCCCATATTAATTATAAATGTTTGAAACAACAGACTGTAACAATCGCCAATCTTCATATCTAAATTCAATCTTCATACCTGAATGTACATTATATTTGGGCCAAAGCATATAATTCTGTTTGAATTCCATAGTTACAATATTGTACTGCTCACTTGGGCACTGAAATGCAGGTGAACTAGAAACAGAGATTATACAATTAACAGAACCATTAATCCTTATAGTTTATGTTACATTCATGGAGGAAAAAAACCAATCAACAAACCAAAAAAAACAAAACAAAACCAAACCACCAAAAAAACCCATAAAGCACTTCACTCTTGTCAATAAATGCTACGAGGACCAAACATTCCTTACATGAGGACAGCAGCAATTCATGCACTTAGCAACATTCATAAGTTAATGTTATCAAAACAGTAAAGATGTTAAAAATATTTATGTTCACAAATTTATCTTAAAACTGCGGCTACAACAGAAATAAAAAGTACAATGCTGAAGATATTATATTTACACACAGTATGAATATTTACTTGTAATTTCTCCTGGATCAGGACAATAATAACAGCTTTTAAATCTTGTGCAGTATACTCCATTAATAAAGTATTCACATAGTTCTCAGAAATGCTACCCTTAGGAAGGAAAGCACTTGACCAAAGACAGTCTTGCCGTTTAAGGTAAAAATGAAAAGAAATGCAGATAAGGAGATATTGGCCTTCTGAGTATGTTATGGTAAGTTCTGGATATTATCGCCTTATTAATGCATCACTACAGGGAAATAGTTACAATTGTTTTGCACGTGGTAATAGAAAAAATTAGGAATTCTGAAATTTAGGTGGCTAATACTTGGTGAGCTAAACCTAGCAGCAGATAAATACACATGTTAGACAGGGAACAACTGTCTAGATTTTAACATGAATTACTTAGGATTGCAGTAAATGACAACATGACCGGTAGCAGACAATATTGTATGATTGCAACATTATCTGTGAGAATTGGCAGTCATCTTCAACATATGTCATTCCTGAGCCAGAAAACTAGACAAGATAAAGATTAAATCTCATCTATTACTGTAAAATTTTCATGAGTTTAAAACAAACATTTAAGGATTATATACTCGTTTTCTGTCAACATTCTCCTTTCTGATTTTATCACTGAAACTTTTTGTTATTGTTTCTCACTGAAATTCTGCCTTCTGACAGTCTATAATAAGAAGCTAAGCTACACTGAACTCTATTCACATTTGGGAAAAAGTTTATGTCTAAGAAACACTGAAAGAATCTTTTAATGTGGTAACTAGAGTTATCCAAGAGTATGTTCCGTTTGTCAGTTAAAGTACTTTTGTCATAATCATAGCTTAGGGAACTTCATTCCATTACATATTTTTAAATTGAAGTGTAATTCATTAGTGGCTGAAACAACATGCTGACTTGATCAAGAAAAATTAATAGAGAATGTAATTATTCCAGTTCTGCTTAAGTAAAATCTTTTCATGTCCAAACAATATAACACTTCTGGTCTCCAGCCTCTTTCATTTTTGCAAAGGAATACATTTTTCAATTAAAGACTGCTAAAGCCAATGATTTACCCTTTGTAATGAAACTAGGCCAGCAAGCACAACTGCAATAGAAGAGTTGGTTTTTTTGTATTTTTTGAAATAAGTAGATCTAAGCTAAGACTGCAAGTTCCAGGTGTCATTGAACTAGGAATTTTTATTTGTTTCCCTGAACAGGATACATGTCCTAGAAAAACGATATCAACAGAAAAGCTGTAAAATATTTTGCTACAAGCCTCAGAAATAATTCTGAGAATAGTTTTTGCTTGAAAAATCAAAGTAAGGCAAATGTTGCAGATAGAGATTAATAGAATTACAGTTGTTTAAAATAAACAGCTTTCAAGCAGCTGTTAATGTTATTGATACATTGGTTTGATTCTGACAAAAATAGATAATAAAATACTTTGCTCCATATTCATAGAAATAGATAGTAAATTAACTACTAGAATTTTCTTTATTCAAGGAATTAACAAAGAAGAAAATCATATCAAATTAAATCTGTGAAGAAAAATATAATCAGATTAATAAAAATTCTTCAGCTGATAAAATTTATGGTAAAATGAAGTATTTTACATGAAAAAGAAATTGAATTTTCCAGTGTTTTTGAAACTTAAAGTGTAACAGTTCTTTTGTATTGAGACAGTCTTCTGACACAGGATTTCTGCTTCTGATGAGTTGTCAACAAATGGAGAGGTGTCCAGGTAAAATTTCAAGGGCATGAAGTAGTAAGGTGATAAGCATCTTCCACTCTCCCAAAAATACATTCATTTCTTTTTTGGCATCAAATTAGCAAAGTATAAGCAAAAAAATCAGGTAAAGAAGTTCAGCTGTAAGCTTGCATGGAAATTCAGCACTTTATAGAAACAAACCTTAGAGGGTTTTTGCCATTCACCTGGTTTTGGGACCACAGTAAAATGTTTGTTTTGTTTTTAAACAGAGAGCTTTAAAAACAAATAAACAAAAGCATAGAAGTTCTTTAAATCAATTTAACATTATAATTGGGGATTTGAATGTTGGAAGATAAATGCTTAATAATTCAGAGGAAAAGAATCAGTGAATAGTGTATAGAATGAGTGTATAGCAAATCATAGTATGTGCAAATAGGAAACAGTTTATTGGCTCAAGGAGAGAAGTAAATTAATGTTCCAATTATTATGTTTGCAGAATTCCTTGGTGAGCAATTCTTCTCATTGTTAGACAACCCAAAATAATTCAGTTTTGCAGAGTAAGTTTTCTAAGTAACTTGTGGGAATTTAACCATAGCACTCAATAAGGCCAAGGGGAGTCTTATAACTGATCTCCATTCAACAATATGTTAAAGCTATTTACCCCTGAGAAAGTTTTTAAAGGTGTTTAGAGTCACCTTGTCTTCAGAGCATTTGGACTCTAATGTAATGATGACATAATTTATTTATGTGTGTTGTCTCTCAGCTTCATTCAAAGCTGAACTTATATGGATATTAAACATCTCATTTTGTATTATGCTTCCAGCTTTACCAAAAATTTTAAGAACAGAATGACCTTTTTTATAAACTTATCTTGTTTTACTTAGGCAAAAACCTTAGAAGATTGGAACATCCAAAAGATTCATCAGTATGTTGGTAGTGATAACAAAACTGTTATGTGTAGCGTTATTAATTTCTCCTATAAATACACAAATCCCAGACTGATTTATTCTTCAGTATAAAAACACTTTTATTTGTCATGATATAAAAGCACACAGAAGTAGTCTAATTTATTTTAGGAAAAACAAAAGATCACCAGAAGTCCTCAAGATTAGAAAAAGATTATATGATTCAAATACACTTTCAATATTTACAGCACCAAGCAAGCAGCATTCATAAAGCAAGCAGATTCATAAAGTTCTCATTCTTTAGCAGGATGCGAAGTCTTGAAAATAAAAGGAATGTCATCGCTTTCTATTGTTGTACACTAAGATCATACTTCTTATTCTCTTTCATCAAGGGGAATCTAAGTTTGTTTCACAGCTCATATCAACCATATTGTTCCAATAAGAGTGAAGGCAGCAACATTTATCCTAGGATAGTTCAGCAGTAAACAGCCAATAAAACCACTCAAATCAAACAAAACCACTGAAAACCTAAATAATGCAATGATAAAGCCAACACACAGAACACTAATGTTCATATCACTGGCTGTCCTATTTTCTCACATCTTTGCTTCTATATGCACTTAATATTTGTGCTTGCAAAAGCAAGCCTTAGAGCAAACACTTTAGGCTCTGTATGTCCATCCTGAATGCATCATTCAAGTAACAGGCTTTGTTGGCTTACTTCACTTTTTTCCAAGTGGGCCTATGCTGCTCTCCATCTGAAGGCCATCTGTAAAATCTGCTTTTTTGCTGAGAACATATCTAAAATCAGGCCTTTTTAAACAGGCTTGTCAAAAATTATATATCACACAGAGCTCAAGGAAGCTGCAACAGAGGCCCGGCTTGCACATTTCCCTTCCTTACACCTTACTCTTTCGACAGTTTTCAGCAGTTACATCCAATGAACTTGAACCTGTTTTGGCTAGAGAAGACAGGCTGTGTTGTGTTGCTTTCTAATAGAGAGCTCCTAATCTATTCACTCCTTACCATTCCTACACTAGCATTTGTTAGAAATGAGGATAGCTTTAAAAAAAAAAAAAAAAAGTTGTTTTTTTTTTTAAATCTAGCTTTGGAAGTGTAAATTTTTTAGGGTATGGAGTATACCCTTATGGGCTATTTTTTTTCTTTTCTTCCCATAAAGCCCTTGACAACTCTCTGACACCATCATGGTCCATTCATCCCTTCTCGCTCTTGTGCAAACACACATATCGATGTACTCTTGTCGATGTTTTTGTAGGTTGTTTGTTAGACTACTTCTTCTTATTATCGAAGTCCAGTACCAGATAAAGGAATAAAACTCACAGCTTCTCAGTTTTTCTTGCTGTTTATTAAGCTTTTATCACAACTTCAGCCTGTCACCCTAACCTGGGTTTAACACACCAAAGTGTGTAATGCCTTAGAAGTGCCCAAAATGGCGACTGCATCTAGATTTTAAGGACCCCAATTATCAACCGACAGATACCACGTATCGTGTTTACAATTCTGTACCAGTATTCCTAACTTATTACTAACACGTCTTCTCTACCTCAAATCTATTCTACCAATCTGCAAGTGCCAGCTCTACTGCAGTAAAAGGAGCAAGAAGAAGAAAAAGAAGAAGAACTCAGGGCAACACCCAAAATCCTCCATCTTGTCTTCTTTTATATCTATACTACAAAACCTGAAACTACAAGTTTCACTTCTATGACAAACTGAACTATGATCCAAATTATTTTTTTGCTGCTCTTGCTTCTTCCATCAATGTTGGAAGCTTTTCCCAGGGACACAGATCAAAAACTGTATCCTCCTGGGTTCTCTGTGGTGATCCCAGACCCTCCAGGGCAATTTGAGGTGTAGTCCTGATATCCTGGACTCCAACACATACACACACATAGCACCTGGTTTGAGTTAACTCAATGCACTGAGGAAAGCAAATGGTAAATGGAGGAGAGCATGATACCTGTAACTGAATAGAGAGCATGTAACTTGCCCACTGTTATCAGTAGTGGATTTTTACAACAACCCAGCGATAACAGCTTGTGGTGGTTTTTAGTGGCCAGGATTTTTTTTTTTGTTAGCGGGGGGGCCTATGGGGAGGCTTCTTTGAGAAACTGCTGGAAGTTTCTCCATTTCCAGCAGAGCCAATGTCAGTCAGCTCCAGGCTGGACCT
>WEIV01004323.1:99162-146249 GCA_013390005.1 Calyptomena viridis
GCGCAATGGACTGCCCTTACGAGACGAAATAAAATTCAATCCTGTAGAAAGAATGAGGATGTTAGCAGTATTTTTCATGTTGTGAGAATAGTCAGAGAATAATAATGCATATCTGATACTCAAACACTGTCTTAAACAATAATATCCAAATATTAATGTGTAATGTCATAAAACACAGAAAAATAGAAATTAAACTAATCTTGGTAAAACCTACTGTTAAATAACTGCTTTCACTTTCTTTCCCCCCTGAGTGTAAGGGTATTACCATCACATAAAATACTTTCTTTTAAAATACATTTTTTTATTATTACACATAAATTATGAAAAAAATTAACATAAAAAATATTAACATAAAAATGTGCTGCATTTACAATTCAAAGGTTTAGGATGCTCAACCAGTATGAACTGATGCTACACAGAGACATTGAAGTTTATACGTTCTGTTACTTTAAAAGCCAGTCCCCACTTAGGCACAGTGATTATCCTTTTCAAAGATTTCACATTACATACATCAGATATGAAGTTATTCTTTCCAATTTCATGCAGAAGATGGTGTCACATGTGACATTTTCAGGGTGATAGTCCCATTTCAGGGTGAAAAAATGCCTCAAAACACGTGACTTCATAGCTATAATTTTCATTCCATAGTGTAACCTATCTGATGTGAATGAAACCTTCTGTATTACTTACAAAGGAAGGATATTGATAGCTTTATGTCAGATTAGGCTTACATTAGCTGCTTTTGCATTTTCTTATAACTCCAGCCTGACAGGAAACAAAAGTTTTAGTGTTTAGTCTCTTCCAAGGAGCTATTTCTAGCCCCATCTGGAACTGAGCATTTCCATTTTAAAAACAGCTAGCAAGTATAAAGGCTAAAAGCAGACCGAGGTTGTGACTGTAACCCCATGGGGAAGCCACATGGCATGACTGGTAATACACATAGGAAAAATTTCCCCACCAGAAGAGGTAGCTACATCTCATCTATTGCTTAACACAAGCTGCCTATTGAGAGTAGGCCATGGCTGACACCGATTTCTAAATTGCATTTGCATATTATCTTCAATGCTACTAGTTGGTATGGATAAAAACCAGTTACATCTTGAAGATCACACAATAATAAAGTCCTGGTCCTAGACAGATTAGTTTAATAGTGTAAATATAGACACAGATCTAACACAACTCAGGACTATTGCACATACAGAATATAAGCTTTGTCATCTCAATATCCATTTTGTACAACAGCAGGATTTGGTGGAATTAATCTTTCTTTGCTTGTTTTTGTTTGAACACAAAGGGTGTAAGATACTCTCCATTAGTATTTCTGTTAATGACCTGAATGAGAATAGGCAGTACTTTTATGAGCCTGAAGGACAACCCCAGGCTAGAAAGAGTTGCTTTCAACCAGCAAGCACATTAGAGAATGGCATTAGAATTCAAAATGAATGAAAATTGCTGAAAAATTAGAAAATTCACCTAGAAGTCTAAGATATAATCCAATGAAGACAAATGCTAGATTTTACCCTTAGGAAAAAGTAATCAACTTATGTGGACTTGTGTAGAGAATGACTGTTTAGAAAAATATAAAGTGAAGATGAAGTATACTATTCTTTCTTAAAAAAAAATGAATAAAACCTTGCAGATCTTAAATCTCCAGCAATTAATACAGAGATGCCTTTAAAAATTCCAAATGTGTCATTGTTTAATGCTATTGCATTTTTGTTGTTAATTATCAGTGAGTGACAAGATAGTGTTGTTCCAGATAAAATGTTATTTTTGCCAATGTTTGGGATTTGAAAACAACTTTAAAGCTCCCTGACTCAAACATTTAACCTGATTTATGGGTTGTGCTCTGAGAGTACTAAGGCTAAGTCTCACTAAGATCACTTTAAATTTACTTTTAATATTAAGTAAAGAATCAAATGGATCTGTAAGCTAGTGTAAACATACTGTGAAATATTAATTATGCATTTTAAATGAAGAGAATAAACAAGAAATAATTTAACCTGTGACATATAATAAATCCCAAAATGTATCCTTCCTGAAGGCATTTTCTAAATAAACACTTGTTTTTGAGCCACAGGGGAACCAAAGTTGAAACCATTAGTTACTGAGTCAGAAGTTTTTTAGGGCTTTTTTTGCAGACACCTGCTAAAAATACATAAACATTTCTGAAGGGTGTATATATTGAGAGAAAAGCAAAGTAGCCTAACATGAAAAGGAACAAAAAAATTGTTGTGTTCGGCCTGCAATGTTTGTTAACAAGATAAAACTACCGAAGATCTTTTGTTAATGAGATAAAACTACTTAAAAACAATCACAAGTGCCAAGTCAATGTTCTCTATATTTTAAGTTTATATAAAGTTCTAATATTTCTATCAACATACTATAAAACTGCAAAAATTGAGACATAAAAAATTACACTTCCTCAGACAAACTGTTTGTAACCCTCTAGGTACACATTCCTCATGTTCTTTTCATGCAGAAATGTCCTTTTCATGCAGAAAGTCTCCTGGGCAAATTTAGATCTGTGCACTGCAGTACTTAAATATCATGTATACTTTCAATATGCACGTGAAAAAAGGGCCTGATAATGTTGGCTTCTTTTCATCAGACGATCTCACTAATGTAGAATACAATAGGTCAGGAAGACCTTCCTGGTGTGCAAATATTAGTTCTTCTTCAGGAAGCATTTAACCTTTTCAGTCCGTCTGTACAATTTAAGTACTACAGGACTATGTACCAGTTACTATTGAAGAGATAAAGTGCTTTTTTTTCTAGTGAGCAACACAGATATCAAACACATGGAGTCCACAGAGAGACTATTAAATTTAGAAGCATTGTAAGTGAAATCCTGCCCTCCAAAATACGTAAAGGAAGGAAAAGAAAACATGAACAAATAAATTGACAAATACTATGGAGTTTTGGTCTCATAACCTTCCTTTAATCTGAGTAACGGTGCTATGTCACAGAATGCACAAATAGAGAATATGGAGATGTGTATGTAGACTGTGAATATTTCATAAAAAAGACATTGATAACAGTCAGCATGTGAACAGTTCAATCATTCTACTGAGGTTTTTTCACATTCAGTATTTTTCCTTTGCAGAGCAACTTTAAGCAAGGGCAAGAAGAAAATTGCACTGAAGTCTGGACTTAGAGGGCTCTTGTTCTCACTCAAAGTTACTACCTTTCAATCTTTGCCACCCAGGGCTGCTGCCTTCCCATTTTGATCCAAACACCCCAGCAATTACCAATCTGGAACTTACATGCTCAGTATAAAAAATTTCCAGGATGCTGGGCCACAGACATTCCAAAATTCCCATCAGAGTAAGAGTGAAGACCATGGACATGTGGCAGTCCAACTTCTTTTCTGAGTACCCTATATTTCCCTTGCAGCCCTTCATTTCTTCTCCTAACTTACAGTCTCAGTAATCACTCACAGAGACATACAATTCTGCTACTGATAATCTGCCCTGTTCTGAATTTACTTCATACCTCCCAGCAAACCTGCTACTGCTTGTGCTTCCTACAGGATCACAGCCTCATTTGGGTATCCATCTGCTCCAGCATGGGATCCTCTACAAGGGGCTGCAGGGGGACAGCCTTCCCCACAGGCTGCAGGAGAAGCTCTTCTTTAGTGTCTGCAGCACCTCTTCCTCCTCCTTATTCACTGACTTTAGTGTCTGCAGGGCTGTTTCTCTCACATATTTTCACTTATTCTGCTTGCTTGTGCTACAGAGAAGTTTTTCACCCTTCTTAAGCACATTATGCCACAGGCACTACCACCATTGCTGATGGACT
This sequence comes from Calyptomena viridis, assembly GCA_013390005.1. Lineage (NCBI taxonomy): Eukaryota > Metazoa > Chordata > Aves > Passeriformes > Eurylaimidae > Calyptomena > Calyptomena viridis. Next base: position 102,964 of record WEIV01004323.1, read on the forward strand.
CAGCCTTGGCCAGTGATGGGTTCATCTTGAAGCTAGCTGGAATTGACTCTGTCAGACTGTGGAGGGTTAAAAATTAGAGGACAAGGATTAGAGGGTGAAAAGTGGCTGCTGCTCCCCGGATGGAATACAGTCAACATGACCCAGAGGTTCCTCAAACACCGATAAAACACCAGCTATGGAGGATGAGACAGAAAGGGGAGTTGTGTGGAGGCACTGCAGCCTCTTTTCCAAACATCTGTCAGGGAGAGGAATATGATGATGCTTTGAAGTACAAAGACCATACTGTATCTGTCCACCACTTTGGGAAGAAGATTTCCACTGACACTGCTGGGAGAATCAACAGGCTGAACCTCTCTGCCCCCCGCCAAAGAGACACCTATTGGGTAAGAACCGTGTTCTACATGTGTTAAATGCTGCTCTAGGACTGGAGCCTGTGTTTGCTCTATCAGTATATTAATATATTGCTTTGTAATAGAACTTGTGTTTGTGCTTGCTTTGTAATATTGGTAGATTGTTTCACATGTATTTTTGCAGTTAGACACTATCACTGGTGACTTACAAACTTTATTAACCTGTCTTGATATGTATTAATAAAAAGTGTGGGTTTGGTACACTGTTAAGAGTTATTCCTAATAAGGTGTTTACAGTGGCTGGCAATGGATAACACATTGGAAAGGCTTGTTGAGGGCCCTCCCTCCTCTGTTGGCTAAGGCAACCCCTGAAAGGGCAATTAAGTGTACCCTCCGATTGGTGAATCTGTTTGATGAAGGTTCCTCCCAATACAGCACGCTGACAGATTGATCAGACATTAAACAGCTTTGATTTCCATGGAGCACTGACAGAAAAATAAATTACTAGGGATAGAGTAAATCTCCCTTATCAAAGGCTTGGGTAAAACCCCCCTTTTCATGTGACACAGACATTAGGGGAAGCTTCTAGCAGTTTCCCACAGAAGCCATTCTTGTAGTCTCCCCACTACCAAAACCTTGTCATGCAAACCCAACACACCAGCATACAGTCATACTGTACTTACAAACATAACAAGAGAATATTTTCAGAACATCCTTTTTGTTTTAATTGTGGGGAGATCTGACTCTCAGTGAGTTAAGAGGTTGTGTTTTCACACCCACATAGACAATCTAATTTTTCTGACAAAACTGCAATGTGTACTTGCACTGACCAAGAATTGATCCGTGAATATAACAAGCCTCACAGCAACCAGGTATCCAGTGACTACAATTCATCCAGAAAAATCTGGGTCTTGACATTTAGCAACAGTTGTGTATGTTTTAAAACACAAACAAAAAGACACACATGCATGTATGCATATGTATCTATTTATAAGTATAGAATCATAGAATCATGGAATCATAGAATGGCCTGGGTTGGAAGGGACCTTAAAGGTCATCTAGTTCCAACCCTAATGCTGTGGGCAAGGACAACTTTCACAGGACCAGGTTGCTCAGAGCCGCATCCAATTTGGGCTTGAACACTTCCAGGGATGGAGCATTCACTGCTTCTCTGGGCAATCTGTGGCAGTGTCTCACCTCCTCAGAAAGAAAGAATTTCTTCCTCATATCTGATCTAAACATATCCACTTTCAGTCTGAAGTCATTCCCCCTTGTCCTGTCACTGCATGCGCTTGTAAATACTCTCCATCTTTCTTGTAGGCTCCCCTCAGGTCACAATTAGGTCACCCCAAAGCCTTCACTTTTTCAGGCTGAACAATCCCAGTTATAAGTGTGATTTCATATGATATATGACAATAATAATAATAAAAAAAATTCCAACATCCAGTGCTGAAATTTAATGGGAAAAGTCATGTTTAAGACCATATGTGTTCACTATTTTGTAACTTAAAGCATTTCAGCCAGTTTGTGAAAATATGCTTTGTCAAGTTACAAGCAGACAATTACAAGCAGTCAGTTTGTGAGCATATACTTTGTCAAGTTACAAACAGACACACAATCAAATAAGAAGATTTAATTATTTAGATTTTTATAGAAATATTTGTTCACTGAGTTTCTAGTGTTCTGCAAGGTGATGCATACCATCTACATTTTCCTCAGAAAAAAAAAGATCCTGTTAGTTGAAAGAGTGGACTTGTGTAAACTTACAACAGACACCTTGAGCTATGAAGGATGGGAAACCCTTCCGAGAAAGCATTTGTCTTTAAAATGTTTGTAATTTGTACTTAAGTGGTGAAAAATGATGCGTGGATGAAAGAGCAAAACATCCCTTTCCTGCTCAGTGATACATAGGAAGATTATACACACATTCCACAAAAGATATTGCATGTCCATGCTCTGAAAGCTTAAACTGTCCCAGGACACAAAACCATCTTCAGAGAGGGGGGGGGAAAGGCACTCACATTGGTTTATTTTTCTTCTGTGTCTATACATGCTTCTCTCTCTCAAACCACAACTGTCCACTGTCACAAAGACTAAGAACACGGTCTCCAGGAAATAAAAGCATTAAATTGAATGCTTCTGATGTTTAATCCATACATGCTTTGCAACACTCAAGTCTTCTATCACACACAATGCACAGACCTATGGACACACAACTCCATCAGCAATGGGTAATCCTTTCAAACAGCCCATGCTACAGCACAGTCACAGAGAAAATGATCCTCTGCTTTTGCGAGCAAGATAGGATTCCCAATCAGAGCTGGTTGATATTTGCCCAGGTTCCAGTGATATGATTTTGATTGCGTGATTTTTAAAGGTTAATTTGTCATCACAAGGAAGAGCACACCGCTGAAAGTAAAGGTATGAGCTTTGAAATACTACTCTACACCTGCTTAAATTCTTTAAAAGCATATTGCATTAAGCATTTTAGGGTTTTTACTAGCATACATTAGTTTATTCTTTTCTATCAAAAGAATATGTTAACAGTGAAATTAAGAAACTGTTAAAAGTGAAAAATAGTTTATGATCTATGTAAAGTGACATGCTTCTTCCATCTGACTTTACTATTACTCCTTGCTTTCAGCTTAGGCTGATCTGTGTGCATCATAAAAATTCAAAATCATGCTTAATGACTGTAGTAATCTTGAAATCGCATACGCAACATTGCACTAAAATGAGGTTTTGGGGATTTTTCTTTTTTTCTGTTATCACAATCCCAGGACAATTTATTAAGCAACACAATCCAACAGGCTGCATTATTGTATACAAAATGCTACTTGTTTTGAAGAATAGCAACTTGCTATATTTGGAGCACTCTCTCACTGTAATATGTGATCTACATTAAAAACGCTGTGTTGTCACCTGTCAGACGGCTCAAGGTCATACAGTGGTATTTTGCATATGGCTGCATAAAACTATGGCACAACTTTCCAGAAGAATATGTGAAAACAATCACAGAAATGCAGAGAAAATGTAGCCAAAACCTTAATAGAGTTTGCTTCAAACTATGCTAACTGGCAATGTCATCATTTATCAACTCCATAGTGAATCCAACCCCATGCAGATGGGTAACTGGCTGGATATTTGATTTTCACAGCTATAGAAGAGATTGTTTTGTTTCTTGTAGACTTTTGCTGTTTCCCCTCTTGAAGACCTTGACACATCTCATTATGTGTGTTTCTTAAGTGGTAGTTTCCTGCTTCCTAACGAAGTTAAGTGGCCTGATGGACTTAGCATGAGGTCAAAAACCAAAATTCCCAAACTCTAATGTTGCCTCTGACACTGACACACAGTATGGTTTGGGTTTAACAGATGCCATTTTCCCTAAATGAAGGCAGTATTATTTAAGAACCACAAAGAGAGCAGCAAGGGATAATTATTATTTTACTGTGTTTTGAAAACACAGAGTAGCAAATCTATCTACCAAGCTAGGCATGAGTCTCTGTGAGGTTTTCAGAGTTTTCCTCTCATTACTATGAAAGGAGACAGATTTTGCAGAAGACCATGCCATCAACAGAAGAAAAAACAAGTTGCTAAGGGAAGATGCATGTGGGAACTGTGGGCTGGAGGCCAGACTGAGGAAAGCTGTTTTATTTTCTAATCAGGGTGGAGACAACTGGTAATTGCAGCAATCTGAGGGGAGAGCTGCCAAGGAAGCTGTGCCTGACCCCCCGCCTCACCCAGCACCCATCTCCAACTGGCAGCTGAGAGCTACCCAGGGACAGCAGACAGACCTGGCGCAGCTGAAAGGCCAGGATGGAACAGGAGCCAGAAGGGAGCTTGGTATGAGTGGGAGGCTGCAGCTGGGTGACCCCCACTGAAGCACAGGGCATCCGCCACAAACACCATCATGGGCAGGCCGGTATCAGTTTGGCCAGGAATGGCTCAAGGCAGCTTTGCCAGCTGCCTCACAGACATCTGCTCCTCACTCCTGCCAGCACCAGAAAGGTGCCAGTCTGTAGGAAGAGCTGGTTTATCAGCCCAAAATCCACAGATTGTTTTGGACCTATGTCAGTGTCAGGCCAAGCCCCTTTTGATTTGCTGCTCTTTTCTAGCTGAGACAATCGGCACTCAGCAAGCTCCTCCTGTACTGGATAAATACACTCATCCCACATCACTTGTAAGCTTCCAGGCATGATGTGTGCTGCTAATACTTTCTCCAGGGTGGGAGGTGGATGCGGTGCTTAGGGACGTAGTTTAATGGTGGACTTGGCAGGTTAATGGTTGGACTCAATCACTGTAGAGGTCTTTTCCAGCCTTAATGATTCTATGATTTTAGGTGGCCAGGTAGGGGTAGAATCTAGGTACCAGTAAGTGACTTGCCATTAACATCAAGCATCAGCTGCACGGACAGGAGGGCAGGAATTTCAGGGAGTGGGGGAATATTCTTTCAGTCAAAAGTAGATCTTTATTTGAAGTTTATGTGGACTGTAGATGGTTTTCAAAGATTTCAAAAATTAGTGAAAAGCAACAACAGTAAAAGCAGATTTTTCTGGACACAGCTGTAGCTGTTGGATCCTCTGAGTGCATTAACAACATCCTAGGGCTTAGTCCCTAGTCCTCAGGACTGATGACTTATGCTAGGCAACATTGTGGGAATGCTTTTCTCTGACATTTCCAATTAAAAGCCATGAAAAAAACAATATTGGGTGTTTCTCTCCCTCCCTGCAGTGTTTCCCAATCAGAAACACTCAAACTATTTCACTGTCTGGGTATGTGTTAGGAAGCCGATACAGAAAAATACCAATTGAATGCACTGAAAAATAGCAGGAGACTACAGTATTAACTTTAAAAGCTATTAGAAAGCAATCAGTACTTCAGGGCCTGAGGGGCAGACTGATGTAATGACAGGCAGTCTATTAAATATAAAAGTCAATTAAACAACAAGTTCAGATCTCCTGTCCTCCACCACAAAAAAATTAAGGCAAAAGAGACAATGGCAGCTAGGACCCTTATCTTGTCACAGGCTCCTAACCTGAAGGTTTGCCTCTAACAATTGTGGTCCCATGGACAGATCCAAGTAAAGGACAATTAGGAAGACATTTGTAGGATCTTAATGTTCAGAAATCTTCCTTCATCCTGAGTTTGTCATAAAAGCTTAATTCCAGCAGCCAGTTTAAGAAGAAAAAAAATCATGTCACAAGAGGCAGAGGTCAAAGAAATAAAGAAGCTGTTTCTACTTCTAGTCCACCGATAGTAGTGCACAAGTTTTAGAAAGCTGGGATAGGTGAAACTCTTAGATTTAGAAATGTCATTTAATTCAAGCCACAGAGCAGGTTAAAACACAGGAAAAGCTGCTTATTTTTCTTAGAAATTCTAAGGCAAAAATCCTTTATTTAGAATGTCATAATTGCCATAAATGGAGCCATCTTATATTTTTCTGGAATACTTTTTTCTTACTCCCTTCTCTTCACCTTTTCTACCACTGGTATTGCATTTGCATATCCAGAAACAGGTATAACAGGTATAACATTTGCACACAGTAATGCCTTGGTCTCTGAAGAGCAGGGTTTCAGTTGGCTTTAAAAAATAATCCCAAAGCAAAATATGTAAAATCACATACTTGCTCCACCTTGTTTTATATTACCAATGCTGACAAGAATCTGCTCCAAATAGCTGACTGGGGTGAGATTTAGAGGAAGGCGTACGAGCACTGCAGGAAAGATTGAATGTTGGGTTCAGACTAATCAGTAAGCAACCTAATGGAGTAATGAAATTCACCAATTTTATCTATATGTTATAAATACGCCAAATCCTGAGAACAGTGGGAAAGGCACATTACTGCATTTGGACCTATCATGGAAGATTTTGCACTGTCAGAACCGTCTATAGTTAGTGGGGAAGAGGAGCCTGAAGTGCCTGAGAGGCACTGCCATGTAAATGCCAAGGGTGAGCTGGAAAATATTTACAGCTCACTATTGCCCTCTAGTGTAAGCTGTGCAAGCCTTTGTCGTACTTTCAGGTAATGAAGAGGAAAATTTTCGAAATAGAGCTCTTTCTTTTAGATTAAAAGATAACAGCTCTTTCCATTGATACGGCGTTTTATACAATTTCAAATTAACCTTGAGAGAATCTGGTGTAGGGAAGAAGAGCGGAGTTTGGAAAGGTGTGATAATACACAATAACTTTTCCCCCCGACTTTTTGAAGAAAAAAACATTCTCCTTGCTTCACAGACCTTCTGTCTTCCAATTTAGTTGCATCTTGTGGTGACAAATAAATAGTTTCCTGGCTGTTATATGGCAAGACAAGACAGCAGAAGATATTAATTCCAGCTTGATTTAGGGAGTGAGGGAAAAGTTGTTGTTAAGAAAAGAACTTGCTCCTGGTCATTTGTTATACATATATTTGAGTTGGGTTTCTTTTTTTTCACTTAAGAATATCTAAAAGGATTTAAAGAGTGTTCTCTAGATACCATGATATGTAAAACACTAGTATGATAAGTCTAGTGAAATATTGCTGAGAACCATGTTCCCAAAATGCTTTATATACAGTAAAGTCATACTGTTGTAAGTGAAATAAATTTAAATTTTAGAATATAAAAATATGTCTAAAGAACTAATAAAATTAATAATGCGATTTCCTGCACAAAATCTTACAATTACTGTAACTTAAAATGAGAGACAGAGAGATTGGAAATAACTAGTACATTCAATAAGATGGAAAAATATACTCAGAATAAAAGACATTTCCCTTGCTAAGCACTTGATTGTGACCAGTCTCCATTTGATCTTAAATATAATCTATCATGTGGTTGTATTAAAGAAGACTTCTAGATCCATTTCTACGAAGCACTGCTTGTTCTACCTGCAGCAAAGCTCTCTGCATTCCCTGTCAGTATTAGTACTTTTCTTTTCTCTGCTTAGTCCCTTCTAAATTGTACCGAGTAGGAAGTGGGATTTAGCAGTTCATCCCTAGGCATGTGCAATATGGGCATGCACATTTTTTGTTTGCCAGCAGTGGTCAATGTTGTCAGTGAAAACACCTAAGTATTAGAAAGTGTGATTTACCTTACTTTGAAAGAGAGCACAGAAGAATCTAACTCTGGAAAACCTTAGGCCTGAGCCTAAGGTGAGGAACCCACATGTAGCCTTTCACATGGAAGACCTCTGAAGTCAAGCAAGATGAATCTCTCAGCCTGGTCTCCAAATATGAAGAACATGCTGAAGTTTCACATTACCTTTAGAGCAAAGAAATTTGAGAAATAAGGTGCTTCCTTCTTTATCCTGCTCTTCTGGACTTCTACAAAGTTCAAGTTTAGTTTTACTTTCAACTTTACTCTTCCAAATTTCCTACTTCAGTGCAGCTATCCACAGCCAATTACTGGAGCTGATTTATTCAGTCCCTTAGTCACTGTGATGATATTAAGTCTTTATTCTTTCAAATATTCTATTGTTAGCATAAATCAAGAGCAAAAGAACATTTGAAACCCTGAGGACTGCATATTAAATGTCAGACCTGTGTGATTTGATGAACTAGGAGGAAAAAGATTCCCCAAATGCTAGAGTTTATCATGGGGCAACTGACAAACTCTTAGCTTAAGTACTGCTGGCATGGTATTATCATATTGACATCAATTGCCACAGCAGATAATGTATGTGAGTTTGACAAGTTCATTCTTTCAGAGAATCTGATTTGATAATTATTATTTTACAAGGACTACCCCGTAGATGAGATTAAAAATTAAGCAGACATGCTTTGCTCTCTCATGCTCATCACAGTATCCCAGTATACACTCAAGGATCATAGTGAATAGTATATACAGACATTAATTTATTCATTAAATGAATCCAGGAATAACAGTTTTATTCTCTATCTAGGTCTCATTTGCCTGTTCTCCAGTAGTGTGAGATAACTATTCACAAAGCAGCTACATTACTCTGATTGCATACAACTGCACTTTTATTGTCTACATATTTCCATTGTCTATGGAAAGAAGAGTTATGCTGGTGCTTAATAGAACAACAGAAAGTCAAACTTGGCAGCTATATATATAACCATGGTCAAGATATTTTTGGATTTGAAGTAGTTACCAGATAAAAACCATTGCTTTGTTTGAAGTACACTGTGAAAAAAAAATCACAACAAACAAAAAATCTCGTATTTGAAAGAATCCTTAAACAATAGGGAAGGAACTTTACCTTTTCTAAGAAACCATATATACTGGACACTTAATGCCCCGGCTGAGATGAGGGGTATACTAAGTTATATTCATAGGAAAACAAATCTTACCTGAAAAGCCCTAATCTAAGCAGAATGAAGGGGAGGAAAAAAAAACCAAATAGTGTTTTTTCAAATACTCTGTCCAACACCCTTATTTTACTAGCAAGATATCTGCTTCCAGAAGGTGACCACTTCCAAATTGTGTCAGGAGAATCTCTAGGTCATTCTAGCTTTTGAGTCTCATCCAGGAACTGTCTGTAAAGTACTGGTTGGCATATGCTTAAGTTATTTCAAGGAACCTGGTGGCAGCTTACAAGACATGGAGGACAGAGTGGTAGTACTGAGAAATACCCTGTGCACACACACATTATGATAAAGCAGTGATAAAAAAGAAAACATGGCTTTGTCAGACTGCCTGCACTGGGTTTGCATGGCCAGGTTTTGGTAGCAGGGGGGTTACAGGGTTGGTTTCTATAAGTAGCTGCTAAAACCTTTCTCTGTGTCTGGCAGAGCCAATGCAAGGCGGCTCCAAGACAGACCCGTCACTGGCCAAGGCTGGGCCAATCCAAAATGGTGACAACACCTCTGTGATAATACCTTTAAGTAGGGAAAAAAAAAAAGCTATTGCACAGATGAATTTGCAGCCAGAGAAGAGAGGAATGAGAATGTGTGAGAGGAAAAACTGTGGAGACATCAAGGTCAGTGCAGAAGGAGAGGGAGGAGGTGTTCTGGGCACCAGAGCCGAGGTTCCCCTGCAGCCCATGGTAAAGACCATGGTGGAGCAGCTGTGCCCCTGCAGCCCATGGAGGACCATGGGGATGCAAAGATCCATCTGCAGCCTGTGAAGGAGACCCACACTGGAGCAGGTAGATGCCTGAGAGGGGGCTGTCAATCCATGAGAAACCCATATTAACAGCCTCTTGGCAAGGACCTGCTGACCCACGGAGAGAGGAGCCCACACTAGAACAGGTTTTCTGGTAGGAGTTGTAAGCAGGCTGCACCTGAAGGACTGCATCCTATGGAAGAGTGTTCCACGATCCAGCAGTTCATGGAGAACTGTTGCCCATGGGATGGACTTATGCTGGAGCAGTTTGTAGAGAACTGTCTCCCATGGAAGGGACCCCACACTGGAGCAGGGCAAGGGTCCTCTCCCTGAGCAGCAGCAAAAACAGCCTGTGATGAAATGATCATAAACCCCATTCCTGGTCCCCCTGCACTGCTGGGTGGAAGGAGGTAGAACTTAGGAAGGAGGGAGGGGTAGGGGGAAGGTGTTTTTAAGATTTTATTTCTCATTACCCTGCTCTGACTCTGTTAGTAATAAATTCAATTAATATCCCAATTCAAATCTGTTTTTCCAGTGATGATATTCTGTGAGCGATCTCTCTTGGACCTTATCTCAACCCATGAACCTTTCATTATATTTTCTCTCCCCTGTCCACTTGTGGAGGTATATAGATGTCCACTCGCAGAGGGATATAAATATACCTCTACAAATATAGATATAATCCACAAAGATAGAGCAGTTTTCGTGGGTGCCTAACATCCAGTGGGGGTCAACCCACTACACTGCTCCAAGGCTGCTCCCTGGGAAATCAGGTTCCATGTCTTTAGAGTTCCGTTCAGGTTGGATAGGGAATGGCTCTATGAAACATAAGCAAAAAAACCCAACTCGAAACAACAAAACAACCAGTTTCATTTATTGCTAACCTTACTGCTTTTCACATAGCAAGAAAATTTGAAAACAACACATTTTATTTGTTTTCTTAGTGGAGTGAGAGGAAGATTGCTCTCTGTAATAAAACTAAATTTAGAATTTCCAAATACATCAGAAAATCTGGCTTTCAACTGACTCTACTTACAACCAAAGTAAAATGTTGAGCAGTGAAACAGCTGCAGCAGGGGACTCATTCAAAGGCAAAAAAGATGCTGTTACTTGACCCCAGAAGAGAATGGTGTTCTAATTCTTGAAGAAAATAGGAAGCCAAGAAGGAAATTTCAAGGTGATTCAGAGACAAACATTGTTTATATTCAATTAAATTCCAAAACTAAAATCCCAACTGAATTGTTTTCCATCTACTGTGTGTTTTATGCCATAGTGCCATATGCTACAGTTTGGAGTACTGTCTCCCTCAGTTGTCTTTTAATTGGCTTGACCTATGAGAAAGATGGCAGGAAACCAAACTAATTATATCAATTCACCTCATGCTCTATAAAATCTGCTATAGAATGACATGTCCAATGTAAAAATAAAAATGAAGCAGTAGCAGAAATGTAATTACAGTGTCTTTACACATAATACATATCATACATGCTGGACCTTGCTTATTGCACTATTATCTTGTGAAATTTTAAGGATTTTCTTGACAAATTAAGCAGATTCAGATCTCAAACTACAAAATAGAACTCTGTGAGAAAAAAAAACACAAACAAAAAAACAAACCAACTCATAACATTTATTCTCCATAGAACTCTTTTTAAAGCCTTTAACAGTACTTTCAAAATGATGTCAAAAAAAGTGAAGTAGGTATAAGATACATGAGAAAGTCAGTCAAAGCCACATTTGCATGTCCCACATGTCAGCAAAATAAACATCTTATCCCAACTAATGTCATATCCATTTTATAGACTGATATATGAACTGATGAACAATGGAAGGCTTGTGAGATGCTATCCCTGGTACACTTTATAGCTAGCGTGGGATGCATTGGATACAAATGAGTAGTGTTTTAATGACTACTTACATTGAAATGATAAAGTCTGATTTACCTGCTCTTGACCACCTGAAAGGTAGTAGTGTGTTCTAGTTCCCTACCCTTTGTTAGACAAATATCTCTTTCTCTCTTCATTGACATTGGAAGATGTTGACTTAACCATCACTGACTTCAGATTGGTGAAATAAGCACCACTTTAAATCCCAAAGATTTAATCCTAAAGATTAAATCTTTGGAATATATTCCTGTGAGATTTAATAAATGTTTTTTTGACAAATAGCATACATAAATATTTGCTAATTTATCACATCCCATCTATATATTGGTTTACAATATATAACTATATATATAACTATATAACTATATATATATATATACATATGAATGTGCACCCTCAGTACACACTCAAATACATGCCTAGTTTCCAACAGAGTTATGGGATACATTTCTATTGCTATTTTGGTTTTGTAGATAAGAGAACAGCCTAAAAACAAGCTCACTTAAACAAAATAGTTCACAGAATAAATATAGAGGCTTAATGAAACCACTGGGAAGGAATTAATTAACTGTCTCCACTTAACAGATCAACTTAAATACAAGAAAGCCCTTGGATATGTGTTTAATTTTGACAATAGAAATAAACAATGCTTAGTCAAAGTCAAAATTCTCAGCTATGAAAAGAGTACATCAACAACAACATTGTGCAGAAAGGCTATTGCTGTCTTCCATGTAGAAATCCTGAAGTCCTAGTCTTTTCATTTTCAGAAATGCAGTACATTAACAGACTTCAGAACTTCACAAGATTTGGTACATAGGGCCCAGTCTCAGACTGAGCTCATGCATCTATTTGGCTAACATAGTTTTAAACTCACTATCAAATTTTGTTCTAATACGCCGCTTGCCAAACTCAATATGAACCTTATCATGAGTTACAATGTGTTAGACCAGTCCTTCTTTTAAGTTATATATTCCAGGGGTTTGCCACAGATGATCTCTGATCATTGTGCAGAGATGATTCCTGCAAATTAGTTATAAAACAGTCCTGTTACTGTCACACTTTTGTAGTGGAAAAAGTTGAGCAAAAATTACCAGTACCAATGAATCATAGTAGCCTTATATCTATTTTTTCTGTTTAGGCAGTGGTTTACTCCAAAAGCAATTACAGAAAATGGGCCTATCTGAAGGAGAAAAAAAATAAAACAATTGAGTAAACACATACATTCTCTGCAAAATATTTGTCCTCCTCTTCACTCTGTGAGAACACCTGATACGTGCTCTGGAGAAATAGCCTCCACTCTCTGCAGAAAATATCTGTAAGGCACGCACCTGAGACATAGTTCGTGCCTGAAAACAAGAGAGCATTCTGCAGTGCCCTTTGAACACCCTGCATAGCCAACTATTCTCACAGATGAGCCTTCTTCACCCTCACCTCTCAAAAAGAAGATACTGGATCTTTATTTGATCATATACATTATTTTGTTTGAAAGTAATTGAATACAATAGGTTTTGTAAGTTTTTAAAAACTCATCTATGACTGACTGGGGCTTAAATCAACATCTCTTTGCTTTTTTGCAGGTCATCTAGAATCATAATCATCTTATGGCAAGATCACAGAAAACTGCTTGCTAAAGACCTTTATGAAGCCACAGACCTGACACTGGTAGAGCAACAGAGAGCAAACTTCTAAAGAATAAACAACTTGTTTCCATGTAAAGACTTCCAGCAATTCAGCATGCTCTAGTAATTCAATCACAAGCTGTTACGTTATGTGCAAGAGTCCCTGGGTGAAATGGTGTAGTTTGGGTTATGAAGCAGTTCAGCCAGGATGATCATAATTGTTCCCTGCAGCTTTTAGATGTATTAACAACAACAACAACAACAAAAAGTAAGGAAACAGCTGAAACTGCCATATGTAGGGGAGGCTGAATTGTTCCTAAATCTTGTCTTTCATTTTGTTTTCCTCAAGTGCTGTTCTTGACCTGAGATTAGAACTTCTTTGACAGAGCTGATATGATTTGGCCAATTAATCATAGTGTTCTTTCCCAAAAAAACAAGTAAACAAAAAGAATCAAAAATCATAGAGATCCTATAATTTTTAAGGTGAATTACAGGAAAATGAGATGAAACAGCAGATAGTCCAAACCTGAATGCAAATTAAGAATTTTTATTTTTCTTTGCATTACAAAACCTCTTATCATTCATACATAACAGCTCTTTAAATAACCACTGAAATCTGTGAAGGTATTAAGGCCCTTGAGAACCAGTGTACATACAATAACATGAAGACAGCTTATTTAATATAAAAAGTGCAATTGCTGTTCTGCAGTGTAAAAAGCAGAAGGGAAGTGCATTCTGTTTGGGGAGTTGAAATCTTGAAAATACTATAGCTTGTCAAATTTTGATTTTCAGTATGAACTTATCCTTTCCTTTGAGTTCTTAAAATAATTCTTAAGTCCAAGATTTTTCCGCTACAAGTGGATGTTGAGTGCAAAATCAAGCATTGCAATAATCAAATAATTATAAGAAAACACAGTAGATATCTCAGGAAAAGTGTAGAAATAAGCACCAAGTAAACTACTTCTGATGTTTTTAGTAATATATTATAATGTTCAATTTTTTAGCTGAAATTCTGTGAAAGAAAAGTGAGGAATATGGCAAATTCATCTGGAGGAGCTTCCAAGTCTATGCACTTATTGTAAATAGTCAGTCTCAGAGAGGCTGTGAAATTTCCCTTCTTGGACATGCAAAACCTCAGCTGGACAAGTCTGTGGACAATCTCTCCCAACACTGAAATTATTTCTGATTTGAGCGGGGTTTGTACTAGCCCACAAATTACTTTCAACCTAAATTATTCTACAGTTGTAAACATGCTGAAATCCCCACTTACCGTAAACTTACTCATAAAATGAGCATGTAGGGTAAAGTTTCCTAATGGAGCTTGCCACACAGTGGCCCAGCTTCTACCATCACACGTTAATCACCTCCTCTTTATGAGGCCAATCTCTCCAGCTTCTTCCAAAGTCAGATAGATTTGAAATCTCAAGCTGTGCAGCAATCTCAGTTCGTCCACCCACCGGCAATTGGTGTCACCACTGGGTGGTCATGCAAAGGGGAACAAATAAAACACTATCTTTCCTGGATGGTGCTTTGAGTGTAACTGGCTGATTGTACTGTGAAGGAGTCTTCCATGTTGATAGGTGACTTTAGAGCTTCCTTAGCCATATTTTCCTGATTAAGTCTTCCAGAAAAATCAAATGGCAGATAGTTTATATGGACACCCATCATTCCTCCTCCTCAAGAGCAGAGAAGAAAAAAGTATGAAGAAAAGCCTATGGGTCAAGATAAGGACAGGGAGAGATCACTTGCTAATTACCATCACAGGCAAAATGAAGTTAGGGCAAATAATTTAATTTCTTGACTTTTAATAATAGACTACCATAGTAAGAAAAAAAAAAACCAACAAAATTTCAAACAGCCAAGTGATGCAGAGGCAATTAAGAATAGGTGGTGTGGTCAGTTCATAGCACTTTGTCTCTGCTGTTCCTTCCTCCACACGCTCTTCCCCAGTTCCAGCATGGGGCCTCTCCCACAAGAGACAGTTGTATTGGGTTTCTCTGGACAGGTTTTGGTAGCAGGAGGGCTCACAGATGGCTTCTGTGAGAAGCTGCTAGAAACTTCGCCTATGTCCTGCAGAGCCAATTCCAGCCGGCTCCAGGACAGACCCACCCCTGGCCAAGGCCAAGACCAAGACAATCAGGAATGAAAGTAATGCCTCTGTGACAACATATTTAAGAAGAAAATTGCAGTCAGAGAAGAGTGGAGTGAGAACATGTGGACAATACAGACACCAAGGTCAGTGGAGAAGGAGGGGGAAGAGGTGCTCCAGGTGCTGGAGCTCAGGGTCCCCTGCAGCTCATGGTGAAGATCATGGTGGAGCAGTCTGTGCCTCTGCAGCCCATAGAGGACCACCACCTGAAGCCCATGGAGGAGACCCATGCTGGAGCAGGTAGATGCCTAAGGAAGCTTTGACCCCCTAGGAGGCCCATGATGGACCAGGATCCTGGAAGGGACCTGCTGATCTGTGGAGAGAAGACCCCACATTGGAGCAGATTTTCCTGGTAGGACTTGTGGCCCTGTGGAGGATCCACGTTGGAGCAGCTTGTGCACTCCATGGAAAAATGACCCACACTGAGCAGTTTGTGAAGAACTGTTGCCTGTGGGATGGCCTTATGCTGGAGAAGTTTGTGAAGGACTGTCTCCCATGTGATGAAATGACCACAACCCCCACCATTCCCCGTCTCCCCGCATCAATGAGGGGGAGGAGGTAGAGCTTGGGAAGAGGGAGGGGTGAGGGGAAGGTGTTTCTAAGTTTTATTTTACTTTTCATTCTCCTGCTCTGATTCTGATAGTAACAAATTTAATCAATATCCCCACTTTGAGTCTCTTTTGCTCATGACAGTGATCAGTGAGTGATCTTTCCTGGTTCTTATCTCAACTCATGAATGTTCATTATATTTTCTCTCTTCTGTCATGTTGCAGAGGGAACTGAGAGAGCAGCTTTGGTGAATACCTGGCCTCCAGCCAGGGTCAATCTACTACAACAGTTCTTCATGAACTTCTCCAAAATGAGTCCTTTCCACTGGGCACAGTCCTTTGGGNAACTTCTCCAAAATGAGTCCTTTCCACTGGGCACAGTCCTTTGGGAATGAACTGCTCCAGCATAGGTCTCCTGCAAGGTCACAAGTCCTGCCAGCAAACCTGCTCCAGCACGGGCTTATCTCCACAGGCCTTGGGTCCTGCCAGGAGCCTGCTCCAGCACAGACTCTCCACGTCACAGCTTCCTTCAGGATACATCCAGTTGCTCTTGCATGAGGTACTCCATGCGTTGCAGGTGAATCTCTGCTCCACCATGGACCTCCATGGGCTGCAGGGGGACAGCCTACCTCCATGGGCTGCACCATGGTCTACAGGGGAATCTCTGCTCTGACACCTCCTCCTTCTCCTTCACTGACCTTGGTGAAGTTTCTCTCGCATTTTCTTACTCTTGTCATAGAGGTGCCACCAACATCCCTTATGGGCTCAGTTTTGGCTGGTAGCAAGTCTGTTTTCGACACTGTTGCAGCTGCTCTGACTTCTCACAGAAGCCACACTTGCAGCCCTCTCAATGCCCTCCCCCCCCATTACCAAAACATTACCACACAAACCTGCCAAGCAGAAACCTATGCTAAGAAATTACTTTCCCAAAGTCACAAATTAACATCTTTGTCTGAAGAACAAAATTTAAAAAAAAAAGCTTCTCTCCAAATTGCTAGTCTACCACTGCGTAATCTCTTCCTAACCTGATTTTGTGTTGTTGCATTAAGGATAACAGAGCGCAACTGTTTTGTTCATGTCAGAGACACAGTACAGGATAGATCCTTTCTTCCCTGATGCCAATTCTAAATGAAAAGAAATCCATAGTCAAAAATTATGTGAATTTGAATTTCTGCCTAACCTCCAAGAATAATTTTTTTTTCTTTTTTTTTTACTGGACAGGCCTCCAGCCCTGTACCTTCAAGCCGCCTTTTACAAAACAAGACTTTGATTTATAGATGTATAATATTGGAGTTCTCTAGCACCCTTGCAAAACCAGACTGAAAAACAATTTTACATCAGCGAGAAAAAGGGTTTTTCAGGGAATAAAAAAATAATTAAGGGCCAGCATGTACATATTATTGCACATTTGCAAATGGAGACACCACAAAGCCAAAATTAAAATAATCCTAGAAAGAAATATCCTAGTGAATAGTAACCATTACTCATAGTGAGAGGAGAAAGATAAAATATGGGATAAGTCGGGAGATAGTGCTGCACAGAAGATCCACTATATTTGCACTGAATCATATTTTCCATTTCTGTTTTCATCCAATGTTGTGTATACTAAAAGATAGTTGCCACTGAAATTTGATGTTCCAGTGAGTATGAGCAAACATAGAATGTGATCTGGAGCATCATTCGTATTGGCAAAATTCTCAGCCCGAGTCCCACAGAACTACAAGATATTAAATAGATTTATTGCCTATCAGTTTTGTACCAGAGGGAGAATATCTTCTTCTCACAGTGAAAAGATGCATTATAAAAAAAGTAACTGTGATACTAAGAAATCATGATTCAGCCAAGCTAAAATAAATGATAAATTCCCTCTGTGGCTGATTTTTATCTGGCTGCCTGACAGCAAAAGTTTTCACAGGCAGATATACCCACAGATTTTAAAAGGAGATTAACTCTAAACAACTTTTCCTGGTATCAGTTTAACTCTCTCCCTCCTCTTCCCCATTTTCCCAAGCTGTTGACTGAAACAGAGAAAATCCTCTATCAACTTTTCTTGACTCTACAGGCAACTCAAGAGGTAAGTCAGGCAAAATATAGAATATAAATTTCAATTGCCATTTTACAGCTTCAGCAAAATAAAAGTGGGCACTGTCTCTGTTAGAACGTTCTGCCACTTTCTGGAGATTCACAGCTTGCAGTAAAAAGTAAAGGGCTAAAAGGATGCTGATGTTCTGCAACATGGAGAAATTACTATTCTGCATTGTACTTCTGCGAGTAAGATAGACTAAGGGAAAGACCCTAAAACAATCCATTCTAATGTAAAATACAAGCTCAAAAAGTAGATTTCTTGATTTTAGAGGTGAACTATAGAGTACATTCTCTATTAAACAAACATTTACTACATAGTAAAGGTATTACATTATGTCATAATAAAATATCCCATAATTCACCCCACTTTTGTTTTGCCAGAGCCTATAAATCATGAATTACAGGAAATCAAAGCACACCACTAGCAGGAATAAATATCTTTTAAGTTCCACAGATTAAATGAGAAAGCCACAGATCAACAGTAAATCTGAAGTAGTAGTCTCATCCTCTTAGCATAAAGCTGATGTAAAATGCTTATTCTTACTCAAAAGTTTTATACTTTTTGTATCAGTGCAAATAACCAAAAAGCAGCAGACTAGCAGGCATTACTTTATTATTCTGAACTCTTTGAGTATATTTTTTTCATTCTGTACTCCATAACACATGTTTTTCATGTGTGTCTCTCGGCTGCACATCTCTCTATCTTTTCTACACTTTTTTCTTTTTGTATACAGACATTTACCTATTCCTAATGGATTTTAGAACGAGATGTAGAGAACACTTCTCAATACAAATTCATTTGCCAATATTGAAATTCACATCCTTTGCCTTTCCTGAAATATATTTCTTCTGAGAGCTGAAATTCATTTTTACTGTGAGCACAAGGCTGTTGTTTATAAGGGATTGTTGCCCCTCCTCATGGGAGCTATTGTCTCTGACAGGGAGCATTAGGCTTTGAGCAATTGTACTATGGGTTCCAGTGAAACTGTGCTCCAATTCTTACTCTGACATCCTCAGGGTAGGAAAATGTAAAGGCATTTAGGTCTCATATAACAGATAAAATATCTTGTAAATAATAAAAAGAACCTGTCATGTTCTGGTAAATATTTGTAGCCAGAGATCATATCCAAATTAAACCACAACATATTTCACATGAAGAAAAAGAGGGAAAGAGCTAGATTTGACATGGCGTAACTCCCTGTTAATATCTACCTGGAGTGACCCTGAAGCTGAAGGGCAAATCTAGTGCTTCCTATGTATGGGTGATAGATTGAACACAAAGGAAACAAAAATGTATCTTTCTGTAAACATTAGATTCAACCCTTTCTTTCTTTCTCTCATGTTTTCCTTTCGAATTGAATAAATTAATTAATTTCATTGATAATTTGATATGTGTGAGGGTAAATAAGTAGAATTATTTACCCTGTCAGGAGAAGGTCCCCCTACAAACAGAAGCAATAAACCTTACTGGCATGATTAGACACGTTTTAACCTACGTTTTAGTACAATTTTGCTCCTCATTTCTGCCCTAATTATTTTTTTCTTTGACTAATTCTTCTAGTAAATATTCAGCAGCTGGATTCATCTGGAACTCTGTTACAGGGTGGAGGCAGAGGAGATGCTAGGGCTTCAGTCTTGCAATTAATTCTGTGCAGACAGAAAAAAAATAGGTTTAATGATTACCACTCTTATTTAGACTCAAACAAGAAGTCCAAAATGACAAGGTTTAGTATAGTTTGTCCTGTATATTGAATAAGTAGGTATCCAGGTTAACTCAATTCAAATAAGCCTAGCAAAAGAATTTCAGTTTACAAGAAAAAAATTTAAAGGCATCAAAATTAATTCTTGGGTAGAGCAGAAGGGCTTAGAATTGGGGTCTAAAACTTGTGTTTTCTTTGTATTATTCTGGACTTGGAAATAAAATGCGTACATTTTATTTGGCTGTCCCAAAAGAGCAGTATCCATGATGTGAAGCTCCGTAGACCTCCAAGGCAGGGTGACCACACTCAAAACATTCACACAAATACCCCCCCAGAATGTTCAAATGATTTCTCATTTGGTTTAGCTCCCAGGCAGCACTTAGAAATTAGTGGCACAATGGCAAATGCCTGGGCCAGAGCTATAGAAGGGATTCTTTACAGAACCACAGAATGTTCTGATTTGGAAGGGACCCATAAGTATCTTCAAGTCCAAATTTCCAGTGAATGGCCCCTCCAGGGACTGAACCCACAACCTTGGCATTATTGGCACCAGGGTCTAACCAATTGATCTAATATCATGCCCAGCAAATGCCAGTCCTGTGCTATGTCTCTGCTCACGCTATAATGGAAGCCTGATTACAAAGTTTAACTACTTTGGTTGCTGTTTTTGTGAATGGCTGAAGCATCCACTGTTGCCAGCTGAGCTGTTTGAGACCTGCTTCATACATCAGCACAACTGAGTTCCATAAACCATAACTTTGCCATCTGTATATAGGTTCTATATAGGTTCCATCTGTATATAGGAACTACAGGTTCAGCTCTGTGAGGTTTCTAAAAAAACAATTCATGGCTTGAGGTGACTGTTGCTTCATTTTAAATGCTTCGTCAGGAGATCTGAGCATATAAGGACTGCTTTGACAGGGAGTGTGTATGTGTGTGTGTGTAGTGGGAGAAAAGATAATGGTTGCTCACTTTAGATTCAGGATGCCAGCTTTCAAACACCTGTACAAACTGCACACCTACATTTCCAGGAGGAGTTCACACATCCCTGCCAAACCATTTGCAAAGCAAAGAACATGTAACTGCTCAGCAGATCAGAACAGGTGAAAGCATTCAATTAGAAAGGAAAGCCTAGGATTCCCATCTCTCTGAAGATGCTGCTTTAAATACATAAACTATCCTGAAACCAACCTACAAGAAAGGTCTCTTTGCATTCCAGCAGCTAGGGGACTGAAAGAAGGCTGAAATGAGATCAGATTCTAGCCACACTGTTAATCCTGAATGGTGAGGCACAGCTTCCTGGCAGGGCTCAATAAGACACGTCCATCCTGGAGGAGGATGTACTTTGATATACATCTCTAAAAACTACAGCCGGCATGCAAAATGGTGCAGACTTGTACACATGCACCATCAGACACTGCACCATCACATGCCATAATCTGCTGTGCCCTCCTTATTCAATACACTGTTTAGGAGTCAATACTCATCTGTGGGACACAGTATTCATCCCTGGACTGTGGACTTCAGTTGAATATTATACATCTGAAAGTTAATGGTAACATTTGATGCTGCAGTAGCCAAGTTATTTTCTTATTCTGTCAATTTACATTTCTGAATTGCATTAGAGAATGTCTTTGGAAATGTGGTCATAAATCCAGATGGGAATTAAATGATGGGGCAGAATACATGTCCTTCAAGTCTCAGGTCAGGAGCTTGCCACTGAATCCCAGGCATGTGAGAGCTCAGAGTAATGAGCTTTCTCTCTCCTTCTCTTCCAACTTTCAGAGTTAAGAAAACTGGTTAAAAATGAAAGACAGAGTTGCTCACATGCAGATTTAGCAAATTAGCATTCCATCAGCAAAAAAAAACCAACAACTAAAAAGATAAATAATAATTTTTTTTAAGTGGATTAATGTATAAGAAATTTTAAGCTAAAAGAGAATCAAGAATTCATATCCTTTTTCTGTCTTCACTAGAAAAACAGCCATTTCAAGTACTGTGGACAGGTGATAATTTTTATGTAAAATGTGAGTGAAACAAAAATTCAGAAACCAAAGCTTAGTGGTGACATATTAGCAGCATACATGGGAAAACTATCAAATATTTCATCTCCCACTCTGGTTTTTATCCTATTCTTGTCAGCTGAACATCAAATTTTCACATTTGGGACTGAAAAAAAGTTTTTTGATATTAGGATGGCATTATAATTCTTGATTTACAGCCATAGATAAGTTCTTGGAGCATTTTCAAACAGCGAAATTTCTCGACAGCACACATTTTCCAAGCTGTAGCTTTAGCAGATAACAAAAATACCTCTCACGGGACATCATGATGGACATCAGTCAGTGCGTTCCCTACCAAAACACTCGCTGCCACAGGGTGGAGGAAGTCCAGTGAACAGCCTGTACATAATACAACATGCAAGGTAGTAGAAAGATGTAACTTTCTGTTTCATTTCAGCGCATACTGACTGTAGGTTCTAATGCCGTCCTTTGGTAGCTGTAATGGCCTGTGGTGGCCTACATTCTGGAGAGACAAGTTTCTTCAAGCATCTAGAGATTTTCTGAACATTTTTGACAACTCTCTCATGCTCTTGAGCTGGTGTACCTGACATATTAGTGTGCATATTTATTAATGCAGTTTCTCAAATTGTCAAAACTTTCATCCCTTTAGTGAAGAAAATGTGATTTGTACAGCATGCCAGAGTACTTTTATTTTCCACACTAACAGGTGGGATTTATGTTTGCACTCCTTTTTTCATCTTCTCAAGTAACAGGTTGAGGATTTTTTACCTGCCTCAAGGGTGGGACTCTCACCTGCCCAGACTCCCTGACTAGAGCTCCAGCTGTTTTCTGGCTCTGTGAAAGACAAGGCAACCAGCAGAGCTGAGACTGGCTGATTAAAGACTCAGAAAATAGAGTCTCCAGGACAGAATGTTACCTGTTCACCCAGAGAGTGCAAGGCACACCACAGAGTGTCAAAACAATCAAGTGTTAAAATGTACATTTCCTCTAAGAACAAAATAATATTTCTGTGGAATATATGTGAGGTTCTCTCATCACAGCCAAGTACCAGGTTGATCTAATTATAGAAGTTACCCTACATCTTTTTGTAAAACAATCCATCTGAATTTCAGGCTTATCTTTTACAATTTAGTCCTGTTAATTAGTCTGGCATGCCTAATTTAATGTTATCTGTAATCCTGAATATTTGTCATGGAAAGACTATACACTGAAAGACCAGCTGTAGAGCTGTCAAGTAGAAAGTGCTCCTACAATAGCTCCCCCACTTTGTTTTAGACACTTTTGAAATGATTCCATCTTTAACTCCTCCTACTTTCCCCTTAGAATTGTTTTGATTTAACTGTATGTTTTTAATAGGTTATTTTGCACAGATAATTAGTTAGATCTATGACATTTATTAAAATACTACAAAGAATTTCATTACTCTTCACACACAATAATTTGATTCTCATTATGAAATTACGTCTCATAATTTCACTTTCACTCACACAGCCTGCAGCTACCCTGTGCTAGTATACACCAAGAACAGGGGCTTACCTACCTCTTTCAGCTGCTTTCCTGATTCTGCCCACCCGCTCACATTGTTTTATATATGCTCCCTGAGGAGCACCACACATCACAAGAGTAATCTAAGTGAAGCTTTTCCTTTGTTCTCCCCAGACTTTTAGTCCCAGTGTGATTCTCTCAGTGCTTCTCCTCCATTGGCTGCAGAGGGTTAAGGACAAGTCCTTGTTGTGACCAAAGCTGCTTTTTTTGGTAGGAGTGCTGGTTTGTACCAGTTAGACATACACTATACCCTTAGATTATGGTGAGAAAGATTACCCAGATCAGCAGTATCGTAATACTGTTAGCTTGCCAAGATAAAGAACTGAAAAGATAAAGAACTGAAAAGTGACGAGTAGGCAGTTGCTGCCCTGAATATTTATGAATGAAAATCATGACCAAAAGATTTTACTAATTCTTGAAAAAATTGGATATTATTTAAAATTTCCTTTTAACACCAAAATATTCTATTTCGTTTCCATTTGCAATGTGTTTTCTGTTTCATACATTATTATCTGGTAAATTTGGATAAAATTCTTTAGACAAAGAAGAATTTTTTAAAAATCTGCTTTTTTTTCCTATGCCAAACAACAAAGTAAATCGATTTCACTATGTTTGGAGTAGAACACATTTAAACTTCACATTTAATAAATACATTGTCTATAAAGACTATTGTGCTTTCAGGGTCATTTGAAAACAAGTGGTTACAAAGATAAAATTTATGAAGGCTTTAAAACTCATCGTGTCCCACGAGCTGCTGAAAATAGTCTTAATTAAGTGACATCCTCAAACATACACATACAGCTAAGTAATCTCTGTGAAATTCCTAGCCAGCTGAGTTAAGGTACAGGAATTTGGGAAGCACACTGCTTTTTTTCATACTACAGGACAGAGACAAGGATTTATACTTGCTGCACATATTAATATTTCCATACCATGGATTTCAATTTCAAGTAGAATAGCTTCAGCCACTTTCTTTATCCATTCTTTGATAAAGGGGAATGGGCGTAAGAAATCTTATGCAAAAACCCAGCATGCAACACTGAAGCTAAAGCAGCAGGTACCCAAAATTTTTTAAAATTCAGAACAAAATTTCACACTTAGCCTATTTATATCCATATGCAACTGGTACAGTGTCCATATAATAGTAATTACTTCATTACTAAAGCAATGCAATACAGATCTCTTTGATTTCTCTTAAGACATCTAGTTCTGTATGGTTACCTTAGTAATTACCCTAGTAATTACCTTAGTAATACAGTAGCATTTCTGTGTTGCGATGGAAGCGTGAAGCTTCAGTGCTTCCTACAGCAGAGGTGGTGACTGGTAACATTACAGTCCACCAACTTGCACACCACAGCCTGCTTTACAGAGCATGGCGACTATGAGATGATGATGATGTAATAGGGTCATCCTGGCTTCATAGTTCTTGCATTTTATTTTTCTTTCCAGATGTTTAGTTCCAATCTGCATATCTCCTGATTCTCAATGGCTTTAAAGTAAGTGTATGAATATTTATTTTGTTTAGTGCTTTCAAGCAAATCTACAAAGGGGAATGGAACAGCTTCAGGAAACTAGAAGAAAAATGTCAGATTGCATACTGTATCTAGTCCCAGGGTTTACACTGATGTGATCCTCTCTGTAGCATTTTCTTCCTTCTTTCCAGTGAGGGAGTTTGCTCTAGGACTGAATAGCTTTGATGGCTCTGTGCTTCAGCA
The DNA here is from genome assembly GCA_013390005.1 of Calyptomena viridis. Classification (NCBI taxonomy): domain Eukaryota; kingdom Metazoa; phylum Chordata; class Aves; order Passeriformes; family Eurylaimidae; genus Calyptomena; species Calyptomena viridis. The sequence continues at coordinate 127,629 of WEIV01004323.1, forward strand.
GCTTGACATCACTTAGGCAAAACAGAAGTCACCAGTACTTTTCATTGAGAAGGAAAAAAAAAAAGGACACATTTATATTTTCTCTCTAGAACTGTTTATCTTGGGAAACTTGAGCCTATTTTTTGTTTATTTTCTTTCCTCTTCTTTTGTAATTTTAAGTCTCTACAAATTGTTCCTGCTTTATTGTCTTTTTTCCTGTTTCCCACAATAAATAACAAAGTGGAGAAACAAAATAAAATCAAACAGAATGACAGAGAAGGGAAAGAGAAATACTAAAACCAAATTTAGAATTATATAATTACAAAATGGAAATATTTAGCTTTTCCGTATAAACTTTCTATGAATCTGAAGGGGGTTTTTTGTTTTCCATATCCAAAAAAAACTTGAGCTCAGATCAACTGATTTATACTGCCCCCTTTCTGTTGTACATCATACAATTGATCAAACTTGTGGCATAATGAGAGAACATGACTCAAGTTTCTTATTCGAGGAACCAGAGGCACATAATCTGGTTTCTGCTGGAAATCTCTTAGACACTCACAAGAAGGTTGTCTGAAATGTGAGTATTCCTTACACTTCAGAAAAATTTGGAAGCACCTTGGAATTCGCTTTGTTACAACTCATGTGCATGTTGCTGAAAATTAGGACATTGAAGAGATTTGTTTCTTTCTTATGTAATCATAAAGAGTATTGTAAAGTGCATTGCTATTTCAAGAAGAATTAATTACTCTCCATTAGAAAAAAAAATTTGAAGGTCAAAGATAACATGAAATAAATTAACACTGTAGATTCCTGTGTATTCCATACAAATGGGAGCAAACCAGCTGTGAGTAGCTTAATAGTTTGTTGTCTTCGTACAGAAATACTATTAAACAGGTGTCTGCTTTCTACATCTATGATACCAGAATAAATATAGCCTCCAGTGATAAATTAATGTTGGGTTTAGCATCGCCACCTCAAAAGTCTTATATGGAGCACCATAAATATGCTAGTGACGTCATAACCCCATGTGGGTCATTCGCTTAAAAGTTGCACTCAATGATCCTTGTGGATCCCTTCCAACTCAGAATATTGTTGTTCTGTGATTCTATAATCTCTAAATACCATATTACATAATTTTTTTATAGTTCTTTCTACATTTTTACATGATACAAAATCCAATTCTCTAACAATTTGACAAATTCCCACTGCAGCATATTAATCTGATATTTTAATAGTTGTTATGATTCTATAATATTAAGTAAATGGTTAATATTAGTGTTAATATATTTCTTCCAAAACTCTGACAACAGCTCTTACCCAAAGACAGCATTACATTTGTCTAAGACTGAGTAGTTTTGAAAGTTTTGTAGGCAATCTGAGGATTAAATATCTGTAACAGTAAATGTGAGATTTGTCAGATAATTCCTTCTGACTGCAGGTTAATTCTTTTCCTTTACTAAACCAGCTTATTTGCCAGTGTCTTATATTTTTAACTACGATATACTTTTTAGTAGCTACTTGCCCTCCCTCCCCCCTACTGTTCTTCTCACAAAAAAAAAAAAAAATTAAAGCGTTTGATTTCATCCCGTCACAACCCACACATGGTGGGAATAAACTAAGATATGTTTTCCTGCTAGACATTTCTAAGCAAGTTGCCCACCTCCCTTCTCACTGTAAACCTTTCCTTTTTATTGAAGACACTCTTCAGAGAAGTTCTACAGACATTGTGCGATCTTTACCACAGGCCATGCAACTCCTTCTGTAACCAGACCTACAGCTCCCCTGGGGGCCTCTCCAACAACAGGTGCATTCCTTGCATGCACCAACATCTGCTCTCATTGAGGTTAAATTCTTGTTATAGTGGCACTAAATTAGCAATTCTTTGATCTCTTGTGTATGAAATAAAAAGACAGCATGTATTCATTCTGTACCTCTCACCTATGGGATGTAGCGAAGTACCAGAAATTTCTTGCATAAATTTCCTCAGACATGGTGTTTGGGGGATTGTCTGGTATGCCATTCCTCCTTACAGCCACAATGTGCTGGATGGAGGCATTAAATAGGTTAGGTGCAATCCTTAGGTTGTCATTTTGACCTTATGAGTTACTGCTATCTTGTGACGAGGTACAGAAATAAAACAGCCATCTCACTCAGAGTCTATAATTGTATTTTCTGCTTTTGAAGCCTCCAAGACCACCTTTGAGACCATACACTTTTCCTTTCTATGGTATGTTTGAGTTTTTTCAGATCTTCATAGGAAATTGACGTGTCTGTGTCTGTGTTAAGAAAGCATGACATTTCTAGAGAGAAATTTTTGAACACTTAACCGTGAAACTCTGCTCATACAGAGTTTAAGTGCATGCAGCAAAAGCAGAGTTTAGCATACCACAACTTCTTACGGATTTTTTTGTAATATAGGAACAGGGCATCTATAATTTCCTTGGCCACGTAAGATTCACACACTAACTGGCTACAGACAATTCCCACACTTGTTTTGAAATAGTGCCTTTGAAAACACTACCACAGTTCAAATTGTTTTAGCACCAGAACAACAAGCAGAAATGAATGGACAACCACAGTAATGACTCACAATGTTTCACAGAAGGTTCCTATCCCAGAATTCCCAACAGATAAAAATCAGACTACCTCCTTGCTTTCCTCAGCCATTGCTACAGCCTATATTAACCATGTGACATATTGTAAGGTGAGAGGGAGTAGAACTTTACTCAGTATGGATCAAAAATAGATTACTATTGTGCTGATTAAGGAACAGAGAGTATTGAGTGTGAGCACCTGTTGAAAACTTTTCTGAGCTAACTGAATTTTCCTGTAGTGGAAAATCTAGCAAACATAAGCCATCTCTTTACAGTTTTGTTGAATGGATTTTCCATAATCATCAATCCAGGTCAGCCTTTGCCTGACATTCCCAAGTTTTCCACTCTATACATACTCCATGTTCAGGGAATGAAGAGATTGGGACCTCCAGCATCTCCTGTCAGTGTTGCCTAGTTGCAATAATACTGCCTTTATATTGAAACTTTATCTGTTTGCTTGATAAGCATGATTGCATTCATTGTAGATCTGCCAAGCCCACTGCTAACGATATATGCCAGAAGTTGTTCCATTCCTATGCAGAAATATCTATACAGCATTATACAGCCTCTTGCTACCCAGTAAATGGGCTCAAAACACAATCTATATGTGAGGATTGTAAGGAGATTTATGGAAGGGATCACTTCATGTAAAAAACCAAAACTAAAATAATAACTCTGAAAACCACATTATGGACTACACATATATAGGGACAATTCTGAAAAGATGCAGGAGAATAATGACAAGTACCATGTAAAATATTCGAGGAATCATTTTAGGGAATTTTAGGGAAAGACCAGATATAGGATTGTAGGTACTTATATTCTTTTTAAAGTATCTGCATTTTTGAGTTTTGGTAATAGGTTTTACTAATGGAATCTGAAAAGAGGGCCCAGAACCTCCCACTTTACCCTATTAAACAGAGAGATTCCAGGGGCAATTGGCCTGATATTCTACCACTTTTAACCTTTCAAAGAGAGCAAAATAAAATTATCAGCTTTTTTGACAGTCATCAACAGCTTAACACAGAATTTAATTTGCTGAAACAAATGTTAGAGGGATTTTGTTTTGATGCCTGTTTTATTTATTTTTCTCCTAAGTAACATTACAGGCATTGATTTGCAGCTCTAGTCACAAACAGGACCTGTTAAGATCAGAGTTGCTATAACATAATTAGTTTCAGTTGTGTGAAGTTGGCATGGGATTTATTTTTCTATAAAGGGACAATAATTATCTCCTGTTATCAAGAGTTTTAAAAGCATTTTCAAATATGATCCTAATAATTACATATGTAAACAGTGCTACAGCAGATAACATAAGAATTTAAAATATCTATCTTCTATCAGTCTGTTTTGCTCACTGAAAAAAAGCTGTGTAATACTCAGCTCATAATTTGATAAACTCAACCCAGAGGAAAGGGAGGAAACAGATGTTTTATTTAGGCATGAGAAACATTTTTTTCTCCTCCATTATGTTATTAGTATAGATTCAAAAGCTCAAAGATGATAATTCTAGCCTGGAAAATGAAATTCTTCTCCAGGAACCCTTTTCAAACTGATTTACTCAATCAAAGCTCTCTCCTGCTACCTGATCATGGCAATGGTACTTTAAAGAATCTAATCAAGACATGATTACAGATGATGACATTAAGGAGGTTCAGGTTTAGTGCCATCATGGTGGCCAATCAATAATGCGATTGTCCAACTCAGTACTCAGGATCCGTGCATAAATCCTGTTATTTACTAACTCTTCATGTCTTGCTATGAAAACAAAATTGATGTGCTCTTTCATTATAGAAATGTTCATCCTAAGAGTATTTTGTTTGGCATGAACATTAACGCCTCCAAGACAATTCTTTCTGTCTCCTTTTGGCTTTATTATGATCACAAGTGTTTTCATACTTCCATGATACACAAGGGATTTGTCATTTTGTCTGTATTTCATATGTTTCAAACCTGAAATAAAACCTGTCTGTAGTTTTGTGCATATCCAGGTCTCTAGTAAAAGATGCCTTCACAATACTTAGATCTATTTGATACTAGCTTTGGAAAGACTGTCTGATCAAGGAAATTCAAATTCTTAATTTTATGAAAAATACAAACTAAAAAACCTACAAGCAAACAAAAAGCTTGTTGTGAAATATCAACAGGTTCTGTTTCTTACACCATAACAGTAAATAAATTTGTTTCTCATGATTCAAACTATTAAAGTCACATCTTGGTTCATACAGAATTTTACCTGGAGACCCATAAGATATCTAATAGTCCTCCTGATTGCCATTTCTATGCATTAGATGTTCCACTTCAATTAAAGGGTAGTAGAATACAAGAATTCTTTCAAATTCCTTTTAGATAGAAGGAACTAATAACAATTCACATTGATTAATGAAAAAAGACTGAGAGTCATTCAGCTTTATTTACTTTGTTGCACTGTACACTTTTACCTTAGAAGAGAGTTCAGTGTTTTTATAACTTCGTTCAGGATTTATCTGTGAATAGATGGTTTCGCCATTCACACTGAAGTGTGGTTGCGCTCTGGTCATAGTCACTATGTATAAGTCTGAGTATTCCTGTGTTTTGGCCAGAGTAACTGAAACCTGGATCTTGCACCAGATTTACCAAATTTTGAGTTAGATGGTTTGATTTCTATTCTGCAGTGTTTCAGCAAAAAGCAAGGTCATATTACAAATGTGTAACAAAATGTCTGTAGCGAACCTCAACTTTCTCTTGAGGAATAAGTGTGCAACTTTGTTGTACACTGAACATGTGAGAATCCCCAAAACTGCTTCTGAAGTCACCAGGGCAGAACAAGATTATGTGGTGTTGTGGGTCAGACACCTTGACCAAAAGCACTTTTGACACAATTATTTCATCATTCAGCATTTAATGAGAGAAAAAAAATATTCAGTTATTACCTTTGTCTTGACATCATAGATGACGTTTTTTGCCTTGGTCTATATTTATTGTTTGAAATTTGATCATCAGGTAAAATCAAGCACTTCTTATTCATAGATTTTGCCAAAACGGGGGGTTTTTTTCTGCATGAGGAGTCAGACTTGAACATTTATTGATGCATAACATCTATATGAGAGCCAAAAAAAGCTCCAAAAGGTGAAATTAGATGTAAGAGTTGAAATTTAAAGCTACCAGATTTAAGATGCTTCAAAGATATCAACCTGTTATATGTAATGGTTTCAAAAGTGCCTTTTAAAAGTAGTTTTCCCTGGCACTTCTGGCCTTTGAGTGAAATCTCTTCCGTTTATTATTTTCATGGTGCTCAGACTCCTGTCTGATACCATGTGAAGTATTTGATCCTAAAAATCATCTGCAGAAGCAAATAAATCAACTTACTGTGACCAGGGTTAGCTAATAGGAGCAAAAAAGAAATCTATCAGTACTTAAGTTCTGTGCTACAAACAAAGCACATTTAAGAACATAAATGAAAAGGCAACAGAGAGGAGAGGGGAAAAAAAAGAGATATATGATTTTAAAATAAAATGTAAATGAAAAGCACACTTAAGATGAAGCACTAAACCAGGTTAAAAAAAAATAAATACACTACCCTAGAAGTAAGAGAGAACCAAGGCAACAAATGTAGAACTTGTTACCCACCAAATTAAATTAGAAAAAGAACTGAAGGAAAATGCACAAAATAATTCCTTAGAACTAGAGAAAAGTAAGTGGAAGCAAAATAAAAGGGATGTACTGCTTGGAAAAACCAAAGATATTCTATTAGTTATAAAATAACACTGTAGATCAATAAAGCTATACAGACAAAAAAAAACCAACATTAAAGTTATCTGTATTTGAGACAAGGATTCAGGCCTCGGGTGCTTGCAGGAATGGACACAACAAGATTTTAAAGGGTTTTCAAACCAGTAATAGTTTTATTTCCTTGCTTTATTTATTTTTACACAAACAGTTGCAAAGTGATAAACTACAGGATAAGCACCAAGTGATAATAGAATTTGATAAGACACAAGGTGTTCAGTGCAGTATAATTCATGCCAGATGCTAAAACTAGCAGAAGCTACAAACAAATAAATCATATTGTTCATTCAGGTTCAAAGCTGACCTCCCAGTATTTGCAAGGGGCATGTCAGATAAAGGAAAACGTCTTTGCCCCAAAGCACAATTTAACATCGGCTACAGTACAAGAAAGCTCATGCCTAACCAGTTACCTGTCTTCTTCCACATTTATTACTTGGCCATATTTGGGCCCAACACCAAGTCTACTCCAGTTCTAGGAACTCAGTACAATTGCTACATCCTTCCATTCGAAAGATGTATTTCCCCTCTCTTCTACCACTCTTTGACAACTCCTTTTCACAGCAGAGAGGCATTCCTAGTCCAGTCCTAGTCCAAGATTTACTGCAGATCACTCTAGACTCTCAGAAGACTAAAAGGGAAAAAGTGGGAGGAACAGCAAAACCTTAAGAAGTATTCATTCTTGCAAATCACAAAGATTACACGTCCCCTAGGCCTGATTTGTTAAAACACGAGTAATTCTATTGCTAAAGGGGAATTTTTATGATGCAGACTCCTGACAACAAATAAATACTTCAAGACTATTCACTACCATCAGACACACCATCATCTGGTATAGTTTTGACATTTCTAGTCTGAACAGGCTTCAAACTAGCAGCTAGAAGAAAACATTCTTTCTTATTCCATGGCAGCCACCCACTTCCCTAAAGGCAGGAGAAGATTTGCCAATACTTCTGTAACACATTCATGAGCATAAGAAAGAGAATTGCTATTAGCTGGCCACAGGACTGACTTCACACTTATTAACTTCTCTGATCTCTTCTTCTGTTCCCAATTAACAGACGATGCTTGTTTGTATGCTTCAGGCTGGAAGCCGTCACCCTCGCATGCAGTTGGATATGTGGCAGTAATTGCTCCAGCTGCAAAGCTGCCATTAAGGTCAGAGGTCCCTCCAGCCCCAGAGGCTTCCTGCAGCTGTGCATTCTCTTGTCAGCCTAGCTGCTACAATGAAGTCTCAGCCTTGCTGGGGTGACTGCTCTGCTTCCACAGCTCTTTTGTCAAGAGTAAGGGCCTGACTCCCTAGTGCTTTGGGCAATGTGCTGTCATTTACCTCTATGCAAACTGGGTACAACATACTGCTAGAGCAGTACATTAGATGGATGAAAACTGCTGAGATCAAGCTAACAACATGAGATGGTTTCCTCGCAGCAAGAGACTTCAATAAGTTTCTTTCAATTTAAGGGTAAAATTCTCTGCCTTTTTCTGTTCTGTAGATTCAGCAGGGGTCGATTCTTTCACAAGCAAACCTCTGCATTGGTTTGAGGGTTTTTTTAGGCTTCTTGTTTTCCTCCCAGCTCAGCAAACACAATCAAGTCTGCCACTGTAAGGGTATCTTACCGGGCTTACCTGATTCACACAGTAGGCAGCAATGATGAGAACAAGAGATCTGATGTGAAAGCAGACTGATCCAGAGGAAAGGAAACTGTTAATGGAAGGAAGAAAAAAATAAAGAGCTATGCAAATAAAAAACAATTGAATTGTTAGCTTTAACTATAGATGAAAAAATGAGGGAAAAAAGGAAACAAAAGAAAGACTACTGTGCCCATAAGACGAAAGTGTCACTTCCCCCCTTACTCTCATATTGTCAGGAAATATGTCCTTAATGTAGGAGGCAGGATGGATTCAGCAAAACTGCAAGAAAAGGAAGCAGGACCATCAAAGTAGTAAAAAGGAATAATGCAATGCAATACATATTTGTAACTTGTAACCTTTAATGGGCCAGAAGAGAGACATACTTATTTCCTTACTGTTGGGTTTGTTTCTTTTTTTCTGTGGTTACTAATTCTCCAGTTTGTTTCGTTTCTTCTCCCTATAATTTCACACAATGTGCCTTTAGTAATTTTATAACTGAGTGATTTGGGGTTTGGTTGGTCTCAGTTTATTATGTATGAACTTTTTTTTTTTTGGTTGGTTTTCAATGGGTGGTTTGTTTGTTTGTTTGTTCATTTTGTCAGAGGTAGCATCTTGTGGAATGAGAATACACAGCTTGAAAGAAAGTGTGGCTGTACAACATCTTCCCCTCCACCTACAGGGGTAGGGACTGTCATAGCAAACTGTTTGGAAAGCCAACAGTAGCTCAAACATCAGTGATGCTATATATCTAAGCATGTTTGAATTGCAGTCAAAGGGAGAACTATACAAGCTACCTTTGAACTAGACAGCTTGTGGTTCTTCCTTCACTATTCCAAATGAATTTCCTGATGTGATCTATATGAAGAGAACTATAGAGGTCAGAACACCTGTCACTTTAGTCTGGGCAATATTAGTTGTAATAGCATTTCCTTCATAGTAGAATTACAGTGATGTATAAGGGGAATATGATATTAAAAAAAAGTATTTAAGAAAAGACTGTTTTAATTAACCCTCATGTTTTTTCATGGGGGAACATAATTTTTCTTTCTCTAAATGTCAGAAAAATCTATTCATTATATTTGATAAGTACTCTATCCATCCACCTGTAGACAAGAATATCTCACAGTATGATGCATTTTCATCTCTCTCCATGCAATCCCAAATTTTACCCAGACATTGCTTCAGAAAATTCTGATGCCAAAAGCATGACTTGGAACATGATAGTATAAGATGTATGATGACAACATAGGTCCTCAAGCCCACTCCCTTGATCTGGTTTATTTAGCAACCTAGATAAAGCTTATGATACACACATTCCTAACTAAGTTTTCCACCTCTTTTGTCTTTTTTTTTTTTATTAGCATACCCCTGGCAAAAGGATTGTACAATGCAATTGAGTCACTGGAATCTATTAACAGGACCTAGAAATCAACAAGGAAATAATAAAGTCAGTGAGCAAGTATAAAGAAACAAAAACCTGATTACAGCAAAATATTATATGCAATTAATAATAATGCAAAGTAAAAAAAGGCTTGGATAGCCATATCATCAATATTCCCATTGATATGGTAACCTACACAAATATGCAAAAAGGAGCTAGAAATCCAACTGCAGAAAGAGACAATAACAGTAATAACTGCCTTTTATTGAGAAGCTGCTAAGCTGCTCTAGCAGTTCAGTTGGGTGTCTCGCTGCTTTGCAATTAGTTATGAATTTTTGAAGCCCTTTTTGCAGAGAAGACACAATGGAGATGACAAGGGCTAATCGCTGTGTCTGAGCCAACACTCCCATTATCAGGCTGTGATGCAGTTGCAACTCTGCTAACTGCATCTGAGCACTGATCAGTCTCTGGCACAGAAAACCTGAAGTAAGAATAAATGTAAACTGCAATCACGTTTATGAAAACACCTACAAAGAAGGCCAATAAATATGTGCAAAAAGGATGTGCCCTGTTTTTTTCTAAGGACATTTACATCATGACTTATTTTGTTGCAGTTAGTCTTCAAGTAAATGAAGGCAAAATCATTATCTGCTGACCAGTATAATTAAAGAAGTGATTACTTCAAGAAGTAATTGGTACCAAAATGCATAACCAGTAATCAGAAGCACAAACCATATGTTTTTAAATATGACCAAATCATTTGCATAGTGTTTATGTGCAATAAATACAAACCAAATGAAAAATTTGCTGACAGGAAATAAGTAGCAATAAGGGTAGAGCGATATGTTAAATCCTTCATTCTGGATCATTTAGGTAATGTCCCGTTCATTTTAGATTCATGAGTAGAAGCCTTTATAGATTGGGCATGCATACCATAAATCTCAGGTTATCCATTATTAGGTGGCATTCTGCTGTTTGCAATTGTACATGTTTACTTTGTGCATAATTAACTGTATAATAGTTGTCTCTGTTCTGCATAGAATTTACACTTAGGCTCTCATCAAAACAAATGACTGTAGAAAATAGGTCAGTTCCATTAAGCTATCCACAATCTGCGTTTTCTAATACTGTTTCTCAGAAAACGGAGTCAGAGCTTTGATTTTCCAGCTGCAATCAGAGTAAAATCCAGTCTTTCAAATGGCTCTGTGTTTGTGTTTTCAGGGTATTTTATTAAATCTTACAGAAGTAGTTGGAATGCCAAGGAGTGGAGCAGAGTGAAGCTGAGTATACCTAACAGAAGATGGGATGATACATTTCCATAAAAATAATAAGTGCAGAGCAGATTTGGACAGGCAATTGATCATTGCACAACTCCAAGCTATGGATCAAAAACTTCACCCTGCATTTCTTCTATTTCTGTGCATGATTACCACTACCAGGTCAACTACTTCTGCCATCCAGTTTCTTTATACACTGTATGTCAGCAAAAGCTTCCAGACTTCTTTCTCCATAATGCAAAATTGGATGGAAAAGAAAAAAAAAGTAAAATAAAATCACACTGAAAGAAAGGAGGGAAAGCTACCAATAAAATTAAGTAAAGCTCAAAGAAAGAGGGAAAAGCTGCTAATATGAGGGCCAGCAGTTACAGATTAAAATGAGACAAAATATAGACAAGTGGTGAACTTGACTGCTTCATGGAACTGAAGGAGGATGTCTTTATATTTTTAAATTATTTAGATGCTAAATAAAGAACATTTCGTACAAATGCAAGTATGCAGTGAATATTATTTTACAGCATATTGCCACATAAAGGAAGTGTTTTATAACAGTTGTTGGAAAAGTGATTACTGAAAATATGTGGGAAGAAATCCTATAACCTACCCTAGTGTTTGAAGGAAAAATTGTGATAAAATGTGACTATCATGGTAAAGAATAATATAAATATTCATCACAAATAAAATCTCTCAGACTGGACAGCTTTAAGCTAAAAACCATGAAGAATGCAAATGACCCACTAATGCTAATGAGCTTCCATTTTTTCCCCATGAAATGGTAAAGAGCTACACTTGAGGGAAACAAGTTATATGCAAAATTATTTGCAAAGATAGCAATATATGGTTTATATAAATTCCTTTGTTTCTGTTGTTTTACAGGTTACCCTAATGTAAATTCACACTTTTTTCTTACAAACAACTACACAATACTCTAATTTTGGAAGAAGGTGGGGAGGGAATTTTTTGTTTTCTGGTTTTCCTTTTTGTCTATAGAAGAAACTGTGATTTCTTTCAGAACAACAGTGGGAGGGGCCTTTGTAGTTATTTTTCTAATTGTTTTTCTTGGAAGGGCTCCCACTCAGTCTACATTCTACATCTCCCAGAGAACTTTGGTATATCTTATTTGTGCAATGTCAGAATGTAGGATTTTTCAATTGAGGAAATTCCAAGATCTTGTGAAGTCAATGACAATGCCTTTGCAAAAGTCCCATTAAAACAGATATGTATTTTTACTTTCTGGCATGGTTTTCTTTATTTATTTTTCTTTCCAAATTCTTCACTTTTGAAAATTACATATCAAAATATATCAAAATCAAAACCAAAACCTGCCACATTTAGCAAGCTGATGTCTATACATTTTTTAATTTTCTAGATGCTATGTAAACAATAATTAGTATCGGCTCAAGTATGCAGTGTGTATTATTTTACACTGATCTGCTGCATAAAGAAAGTGTTGCAGTCAGTCCTCCTGCTGATTACTCCCAATGTATTTTTCTGTTCCTGTTTGTTTTTGAAATACAAGGGATCAGGACCCAGCAAATAAGTCCCTACTGCAGGATTTTCCAGGCTGAGATTTATTTATTTCTTCTCAACTCAGATGTTATACTGCTGCTTTATACACTTCCTTTTGGCAAAATACCTCATTATTAACAATTCCTTCTGTAGACTGTTGGTTTGTATTCTTTTTATAGATGATTTATTAACATGTACAGTTACCTAAATTTAATCAGGAAGTTCACCAAAGGCTCTTAAGAACCCAATGGAAGTCAATAGAATTTTGTGTTTATTTCCCATTTATACCTTTGAGAATCCCCACTCTCACCCCACAAGCACAATTATAGAAGTTGAAATAGAAGTCTACATTCATCAAACAGCTACTCTGGTAGTCACCCTTTTCATTCATAAGACCTTGTCATCTTTTTTACAAATAAATAAAAAGAAACAAGAAAAGAAATTGAACTCTTCAAAAAGAAGAAAGATAGAACTTCAGACATTAAATGCCACAAGGACCCTGTATAGAACCATGTACAGGTGAGTCTTAAGCAAACTTTGTCCATCTCGGCTATGATCAAACAACACTTCACTTTGATAATCTGATGCTCCTGGTTTTCAGGAGGTTTGTTGATTTTCATTAATTGATCTCTTGGTTCTTTTCAGCTTGTGTTTTCTCTTGTTATATTTAGATGCTATATACCTACAAATGCATATTATGTATATTTTCACTAGGCAACTTAAAAACACAAATATGCATACACATGTTATGCTGTGAAAGATTATTTCCAATATATTCTTGTGACAAGAAATGTACATAAAAGCAAGTTTATTTCAACACAACTGATCAGTTTGTGATTTTAACATCCTCACGAGAATATTTTACGCCATGAGAAAAGTAAAGGAATAAGAGAATTAGAAAGAGATACTTCAGGATTTTTATTAGCTTTATAATGCCAATTGTTTATAATACAGTACTGAGAAGCACACTTGAACAAGATGAGGAGATGAGAACATTTACTAATGAGCTTTTAAATGTGCATAGTAAGAACCAAGAAGCATTCTCAAGTTAATACTCTTCTTTTTATGTAACATCTGATGATTTAAGGAAGAAAAAAAATTTCCCTTTCTTTATAATACTCAGTGGTGCATAAATTGCTCCTCAGTAAGAATTCCAGAGATGTGGGGGAACAAAGTTGCCCAGTCTGGTACTTTCTTCTTCCTGTAAGTAAGCAGTAAACCAAGGAGCATGAAGATGTATCCTACAGCTTATAATTAGTCAAAATTTATGTAGATGAATTCCAAAGAATGGCCAGAGAGAGGAAGGATAAATCTGAGCAGCTTCAAAGAGCTGCATCAGACAGGCTACAGTTCGGTTTTACCCATGACAAAGAGGGAGTAAGGACTTCTCAGTTTCTCCTTGACCACCTGAGTTAAGATTCCTTTTATCTGACTGACCACAGTCACTGACAATACAGGGATCTGTGTATGAATGGGTAATGCCTGATTCCCCTCCTGAGTGATGGAGAGAAAGAGATGTCTCTGAGGTTCAGTGGCCTTTTTTGATAGTTTCTGTGAGATGTGCCCTAGAAAACCTCTTTCTCTGAAAAGAAAAAAAACTGAGACACATGCCTTGGCAATAAGCACACACATTGCAGATGTCTATAATTTGATCAGACAAATCCATCCTTTTTGTCTGCTTTAGTTCTCAGTATCCATATTAGTGCTGTTTAAGGCTTGTCTCTAAGAGTTGTAGCTCTCTGGGACAAAAGCTAACAGGGTTTTTTTTCTGCAAGCCTGTGGGAGACAGAAATCTTGCAGCAGGATTTAATCTGTTCTGGTCAGCTAAATCATTCTAGAAAAAATTTGGGTCAAAGTTCATAATCTGGGAAACTAAGCAGGTAATGTTTGACTCCTGGCTCTATGTTTTGATGACTCTTCTGCCCCGATAATTTCTGTTAGGTGTGATCTATCCTTTCAAGCTCTTTCCATTTTGTTGAAAGTGCTCTAATTTTTTCTTTCTCCAGGAGTTGTTTGTGTTGTGGTAGAAGACTGCACTACCCTGCCTCACCTGATTGTATTCTGGAAAAGCCAAGCCACAGGGATAACACATTTCTCTATCCAGGCTGCGCATGATGAGACTGTTGTGCATTGTCTTATATGATGTCTCACTGCAAAGGGTTCCAGTGTTTCATTCACCACAGAAGCAGACAGCAAATTTTAGTCCTGTTACAAACTTATCCTAACAACATTTACTTCCAGACTGGTCTTAAGATCTGCAGAAGAAATTCTACTAGAAGTTCTGGATTTCATATAAACAGTTTTAGTCACTTTCATCTAGATGTGCATCTTTATTTGTCAGGGATAACAGCTGGTCTGTTATCAACATAGAAGACACTCCCGACCTTGACAGCATTCCTGTATACCCCTGAGAAGCTATTCTTGTCCACCCAGGAGATAGGGAGGATGCAGCTGGGATGTCCCAAAATATGTTTAGTAAACATGGTACAGAACTGACCACTGTGAGGGTTGAGTGTTGGACAGTGCAGAGGGTGGTGATGGTCTTAACCAATGCTAATTGTGAAAAACAACCTTGAGCCAATTGTATCAAAGTATACTAGCTTTCTGAACTGTATATTCACTTCTGCTTTTGCACAATAAACCAGTTCTTCACCTTCCTCGAAAGAGGTGACTTCGTGTCGCTTCATCCGCCTCAACAGCGACATTTATTCACTGGGTAAAAATCCTGTTCCCCTGTAAGGCAGTATATTTTTCAAGAACAAAGAGAATCATGAATGTTTAACATACAAAAGCTGGAAAATGTGTAAAATAATTGAATGCAAATTTATTTCATCCCAAACATCTATTATAACAGCAGACACTTTTAAAATTAACTGATTTTACACCATGCATGTCTAAGCCATCTTATTTCTCTCCATTGGCTACTAAAGAAGATCCCAGTGAGAAAATCAGGTGAAGATACCTAATCAAAAGCTAAGCAACAAAAATCCCAACATTCCTGTTTTTTGATTGAGTTTTCATTCTTATAAATAATACATACAAGTTTAGAGATCAAGGCCAACTTCTCTAGTGAGTTGTAAATATTTGCAGTTTTTATCTTGGATACCATTCTGGGTCACTGATACGTTTACCCTGCTGATCTTTCTCATTCTAGGATTTTGATCAAAGATTCTATTGGGAAAAGCCATCTTCTACCCTGCCGCTTTTGCTTATTCGAGGTAGCAGGATTTTTCCCAATGGCAAAATATGTTCTCATCTATAAACTGTGCTAAATTGATACATGTAAAAAGTGATGACTGCTTAGATCTATTTTCCAGTATGTCCATATAGATGCAGATAAAATAAGTTACATTTAAACTTCATGTTAAGTGATTTCTGTTTTAGTAGGAAGAGGAATTATAATGCCCTGGGCATTTAAAACTGTTTTGCAAAGGATTAGGTAATGAAAAAAAATCTACTAGCATTGACAGTCATAAGAACCTTTTCACAATGTGTCTTTCCACAGTATTATGCAGAATTTACTTAATGTTTTTTGTTCCTATGTGATTCCTCCACATTTTGCAAGTCAATTTGCTCACACAGTCATAGAAAATGAGCACTCAACAAATTATCTGATATAAAAAGCCTATGACATTTGTTGAAGTATTAAGGGGGGTTGTCCATTGTTGGAGTCCAGGATATCTGGACTACGCCTCACATTACCCTGGAGGGTCTGAGACCCTTACCGGGACCCCAGGAGGACACAGTCTTTGATCTGTGCCCATGGGAAAAGCTTCCAACACTCATGGATGAAGTAAAAGTAGTAGAAACATAAGTTAGATTATAGTTTAGTTTATCACAGAGGTGAAACTTGTAGTTTGGGGTTTTATAGTATGGATATAAAAGAAGACAAGATGGAGGATTTTGGGTGTTGTCCTGGGTTCTCTTTTCTTCTTCTTTGTGCTCCATGGTCTGTAGTGGTGGTGGCACAAAGACGTTGGTAGAACAGATTTGAGGTAGAAGAAACGTGTTAGCAACAGGTTATTGGTACGGAATTATAAATATAGTATGTTGTATCAGTTAATTGGATAACAAAGTCTTTAAAACCTTACTGCAGTTGCCATTTCACAGCTTTTGCAGCACCTGTTTCAGAGTGTTAAGTCTGGGTTTAGGACAGCAGGCTGAAATTGAGATAAGAACTTAATAAACAACAGAAGAAACTGGAAAAGCTGCGAGTCCGATTTCTTTTATCTGGTATTGGTCTTTGATAAAAGGAAGAAAAACTCCTATTTAGGAGCCTGGGTCCTGACAGTCCATGACTGTTTTTTACAGAGCTATACTTCAATCCATACTCAGAGGTGAGTTTAAGTTGCTTTCAGAATATGGTTGTGGTTAATACAATAGGAACTAATTTTTAGTATTAGGAACTATTACAAAGCTAGCTTGAGCCCCTTCTTCAATTTGCCTCTTATAAATGTCAAATCACAAAAATAAAAGAGCATACTCACTTCCACTGTAAAAACAAATGCTTCTCAAATACGGTGCCTCACAGCCAGATTCACTGCGTTGAAAGTGATTTTCACAGCATAGCCTCCTAATTATTACACAAGGACAATACTCTGAAGTCCAACAAGCAATTTCTTGCACACTTGTAAAGTCAGCCCAAACCAGACCCTATATTAATCATATCACTAGTATTGACTGTTTCATTTATTTTCCCATATAAGCCTCTCAGACATACTTGAATGAAAAGCATGTCAGCTCATAATTCCTGTTTTCTGATCAGAAATGGGAATGACAAATGTATAGTTTGCAGCAATTTGTGTCAAACCAGTGTCATGTTATTTTTAAACTCTATTTGGTAGGAAATTTGAAGTGTTGTGAATAGGGCTTTCAGTCTCTCTACCACCTACAACATCTTTGGAGACAATTTTCGTCACATTTGAATAATACTTTGGCACAGGAACACTTTAAGATCTGGAAGTAGCATTTATACACACTTTTCTTATATTTATCGTGTCCTATATATTCTGAAAAAGTTAGAAAGTAACATATCATTTTCCTTTCCATCTGCTGGAAGTTCTATTAGTGCTTGTCATCAATAGGGCAGAAAGACCACAAAAAAACTAAGGCATTCTGCAATGGCTTATCCAAACACTAAATCAGAAATAACACTGCCTCTTCCCCAAAAAGCAGAGGCTATTCTGTTCTAACATTGGTGCCTGTTATGTCTATAAAAGTCGTAAAAGGAGGATAAACTTAATATCTCCCACAGCCTGGTAATTCATTATCAAAGAGCCCTATATATAGGGCTTTCCTTATGTATAAGGGAAAATGGAGTGCATACTGAAGTGGCGACTTAATTGACAAAAGAGAGGGACCTTCTATCAAAACCCAGTGAAGACATGTCCCTAAGGTTTAGGACACACAATAATTTTGTGCACAATAATTTTAATTACTGCTGCCTGTATTCTGATCTGCACAGCAGACAGGGATGTATCTGCAAAGACTAGCAGATCACCATGACAACTCATATCAATCTAAATGTTTGTGGCTTCTTGTTTCCGGTAGAAGTTTAAACTCTGTTCCTTCCTTAGTAATCTTAACATATGAATGCCGAACTGAGAGCCTAAGTGTTTATCTTTCTGTTTACTATTATATGCCTTTTCTGATAGTTCTCATTGGTGGTATTGCCTGTCTCTGCCCCAGTTTTAACTTGCATTAAATTTCCACTAACAATAATGTGAGTTAGACATTGCAAAAGGAATCATGAAAATGAGAATAAAGAGGTTGCTTTTAACAAAGAAACTTTTATAAGTGGTAATACTTAGTAAAACATGACATATATGTATAAAAGAGAAAAAGAGAAAGCATGATAAGACTAGAGATAACAGAAATTTGTTGTATAGTGATCGGAATTCATGTACTGTTTCCTGCTAATGAAACACTAATGAGCCATCAGTTGCACAAGCCAAACAACAAAAACTACAAGTATAAATAAAAAGGTGCTGTGTAAATTACTCTATTTTAATTGTTGAATAATTTCAATTTCTACTACTGTTGATCAATTGCTGTTATAAGTGAAATATGTTTCTCTCAGTTTATGAGGGTTTTTTCCCTAATTCATGAGGAGACCTTTCCTATTTTGTTGTTTAATACAGAACTCCATCTCTTAGGATTAATGGGAAAGCCTTGGATCAAACAAAATCAGTCTGTTAATCTCAAGGATCCTACTGTGCACACTATTCTCATCTCCTTACTAGAAAAGGAATTACTGCTATTTTGAATGAAGAGGGCAACACTTCATCACATTAATCACCATTTATCACCATTATTTAATAGTCAGAAGAGTCACATCCCATCCTTCACTTCTTTTTTGACACATCCCTGAATAAAACAGCTTTGAACTTTCAATGCTCAAAATTAAAATTTAGAAGAGATAACATGAAATATTTAAACTAATGGTTACCTGATCAAACACAACAATCACAGAATCACAGAA